>PVJD01005093.1:0-119113 GCA_004026545.1 Mormoops blainvillei
CTAAAAAAAAAAAAAAAAGTCTACATTTCCATAGTCAGTGTATTTTAGAGGGTGGCCAAAGCAGATGAGAGTTTTTAAAACCTCTTTTGGTAGCTGACATTTTTTTAAAGTCATGCAAAGTGCTGAATGCTGTCCTTCCAGTTTGAAAGCTGCTTTTGTGCTTGAAAGAGAAGATCCTGAATATATGGGCAGCTCCTTCACGCCCCGGGAGGATTATTGGACAACACATGAGCTGGGGGGACAGCTGGTTTCCCTGCAGAATCACTGGTCCCTGTGACTTGTGTGGCTCAAGAGCTGTGCTGAGGACAGGTGGTCTGGCTCTACGCAGATGAGCTGGGCCACGCTCCTCTTCGCCTCTTCCCTTCAGTCCCTCCCTCCCCAGCACCAAGCAAGGACTTGGCCAATCTCCCCACCCCGACCCCGCCTTCCGCCACCCCCGGCCCAGCCTGCGGGGCTTGCTTCCTCCTCGCGGACTCAGAAACATCACTCTCATTCTCCTGGGGGCTTGTTAAAAATTCAGTTTCTGGTACTGCAGCCAGAAAGTTTGATTCGGTCTGGGGGACCAAGAACTGCTTTTTTAAACAGGTGGCTTAGGCCCCTTCCTAGGAGACAGGTGTGGTCCCAGGACTGCATTTAGGCAGCAGCACTCGAGAGGGTCCTTCCAGCACTGCAACGTGAAAGCACATAATGTTCCTACCTAACCCTCCCTCCCTTCTAGAGGGCGCGGGATGGGGGCGCACTGCGGCCCCTTCGTGTGACTGGCGTACATCTGTGGGAGATGGAGATAACGAGGAAAGGAATTTGCCAAGAAACTGCCCGTGACGGAGGAGCAAGATTCGTTCTTCTTCAAAATGTATTGATTATTTGAACCACATGGTTCAGTGTAGCAAATTTATTACTAATAGAAGTTAGTATTTTTGACTACTTACCCAACCACAAATAATTTAAGCTAATCATGTGATAATGATTAATAATAGCTAACGTATGTTGAACACAATGAACTGGGAAGTATGCTGATTATTTTACGTACACTTTCTCCTTTAGTCTTCATGGCAGCCTTGTGAGGAAGAGGCTGTTGACCTTATTTTGCAGATGAGGAAACTGAGGCTGGTGGAAGTTAAATATAAATGACCTCCGAAGGACACACAACTGTTTTGTGGCAAAGCAGAGATTTGATCCCAGGCCTGTTTGCAAAGCTCTTAAAACACTGCCATGCCAGCTCACGCAGGTAGTGCCCTTTTTCCAACAGGGCTTGGGCCAGTGCATACTGCCCCCTCCACACTGACCGAGGGGTGGGCAGAGAGCAGGGCTGGAGAGAAGCATGAGCAGCCCAGGGTGGTCCTTTTTAAAAGGAAGGCTCCAAAGTTAAAGCAAGGATGGCCCTTCCTTCTTGTCACACAGATCTTTCCTCATTGTGATAACCTGTGCTCTCCGGGTTCGAGTAAATCCTTCTAGGAAAGGCTGCCTCTTTTAAGTTGTAGCTCTCTTCCTAAGTCTGCAGATCTTTCTGCGATTTCATAAGTTTCATATAAAATGTGGTTCCATTTCAAAGAAACACAGCAAACCTTTCCTGGGAGTAACCTTCCTTTGGTTAAGGACTCCTTAGTTTCTGGGACAGCATCTCTCAGAGCTTCTCAACTGTGGCGTCACAATCCACCCAAGTAGCTCTTCATAAAACAGAGCCCTGCCCAGCCCAACCTTCTAACCACTTCCTCACAATAATTCGGATTCTTTAGGACCAGAGAGGACCCTGTGCATGTTGTTTCTGGACAGATAGGTAGATAGACACACACATGTATATGTATGAATGTGTAAAATTATTCTGATTCTGAAGTCTAGCTCCAGTCATATTCCTCCCAAATACGATGCTATAGGAATTACACAGCATCACCTACCAAGGATTCCCCAAACATATTTAAGCTGAATCTAAAATAGCCTTCAGATTTAATCTCCAGTTTCTATAAAACAGATTAGAGAACCATTTAAAATGGGTTCGTGAGGAAATAGACAAACCCAGATTGTTGGGTTAAGACAACTGGCCTGGTAGCTTAAAAAAAAGTCAATGTCAAGAGGAAAAATACGGGCAGGGAGGGATAAATTAGGGTTGGCAGGACTGTTTTTGACTAAAAGAAACTAAAGGCACATAACTAAATGCAACGCATGAGCCTTGATTGAGTCATGGTTTTAAGAAAATAGCTATAAAAAATGGGGCAGAGTAGGGAAAATTGAGTGTGTACACGGCTTTCACTATAAGGGAATTATTGTCAGTTTTCTTGGCTGTGTTAATTTTATTGTGGTTATATAGGAAAATGTCCTTATTTATAGGAGGTCTATGCTAAAGTATTGAGAGCTGAAGTATCAAGACATCTGCATCTCAATTTCAAACCATCCAGAAAAAGTATGTCTGTGTACTATGTGAGTGTGTATTCCATAGAGTGACGGAGCAAATCTGGCAAAATGCTAACATGTGTTCAGTCTGGGTGTTCGTTGTCTGTTCTTTTCACCTTATATCTGTGTGTGCAAATTTTCGTAATCAAGTTGAAAAACAGAACCCCGGTGAGTGGGCAAGGTAGTTTTTCAGCGCTGTGTCTGTCACGGCCTTGGTCACGGCTTTGCTGCTGTTGTAATGGGGGACGGGGTGTGCTTCCAATGCAGCTTTGTTTGAAGGATTCAGGTTTGTGTCTCTGCTTTTCTAGGTGGATGTGAGCTTGGCTCCCAGGTTTCTCTTAGGGACTCTCCTTGCCGGCTGGCACTGGGTGGCTCTCTTCACACGCAGTTTTCTCCCTGCTCAGCGACAGCAGGAAGCTGCCATGGAGAGGATCCGGTGATGGACACTGCTAAACTGGTCGAGCTCTGTGCGGCACCTTCGCATTTCTTTAACTAGTAGGGCCCTGTGGCAAACACGTATATAATCGACCCCACGGACCAACCATTTATCAACTTCTCCATTCTCCATTTTCTGACTGTAGTATTACTTCAGAACTGAGTAAGGTTCTGCAGAATTCTCATTTGTTTGGGTTTTTGTCTTATTACTTGCTAAGAGGCTTTACTCAGCAGATTGTTAGGACAATCAAAGCAGCATTTTCCGAAAGTCAGAGGGCTGACCACGTTATCCACCACCATCGGGGATGTGGTAGTAAGAGTCAGGTGTCCTGGAGGGGAAATGTATTGAGTAGCCCGTGGATACAAGACTTTTATATGGAATGTCAGTGAGGGCCTGGTTTTATTAAGTGAGCTTTGCAGAAGCAGGAATTACACTGAATAGCAGTGGATTCTGTGCTAAGGGACTCTGTGCCTGAATCCCAGTGGTTGACGAGATCTGTAACGAGGATTGATTTCCCCGTTGATACCGACGCTGTCTCAGCAGGCATCCCTCCCTGCACACGGGACATGGCCAGACTGGGGCACTTGACAGGATGCAGACCACCCCAGAGCCCTTTACTGTGCTGTTTCCAGGTTTTCCCTTGCTCCCCCAACCCAGGGATTTTTCTTGGATGCTCGGTTTTTGTCTGCCAGTCTTGTGTACCTGGCTATTTCTCTTGGAGTAGTAGTTAGCAGACTAGCTGAGAAGCAACAAAGAAGAAGGAAGGCCTCATTCCCACCACTGTGGCGTGGTCGTAAGGATTTGGTGCAGCGGATGGGGGATCATTTAACAGAAATGGTCAGTGAACTATATATTCTAAACTTAAGCATGCGAGTCCCTAAATAATCCTGCCTTAAATGTGGCATAGACCATTTTGCTAAGCCCATATGTGCCATCTTCCCGTCTGAAGTTTCACATCCTTTTTCTTCAGAAGTTGCAACCTAATTGCATTCCTGGCCCTGAGCAGAACTTGCTGACCAGAAGAGTGGACACTTGGCACATTCATGAACATCCAAGTCATGAGAGGCCGTAGCTGAGTCCTGAGGTTCTGCAGGAGGACAAATATGTAGAGGTTTTATATTCACATTGGAAAACTGCCATTAAACAGAAGAGGGGCAGGGATGGAGATCGGATGGGCATAGCAGTGAACTGGTTTCCCAGTCAAATGGGAAGACTTTGTAGAAGCCTCATTTTCTCCTGACAGGCCAGGCTCTCTGCCTGTGGGCTCAAAGCGTTTATGAGCCTGGTGGGTGGGTGCTTCTCGGGGACTCTGAGGAGCCTTCGTGGCTTGTTTTCTTGTTCTTATTCAAAATGGATCTCCTCCAAAGCTCTTTTGTATTGGTAAGTTTTTCTTCAAAAGGCATTTCTATGTGGTGATACTTGGGGTGGGGGGCGGCGAGAAGGAGTGAGTGGGAGTAGATTATACTTCTGGCCTAATGCTAATGTATTTTCCACAGTTGAATTTGGCAGCTGGGTCCAGGAGTGGGGAAACAGGAAGTGGGGAAACAGGAAGTCAGACCAGGACCCCGCCCTGAAAGCCCACCAGGGAAGCTTAGATAGGAGTGACCTCATTCATCTCTAAATAGTCTGTGCTTAATCCTTCGCTGCATGTACCGGCCAAGTTTCTGTTATCTGCTGAGCAGCTCCATAGGTGAAACTGCTGTCTGACCAGTGTCATCCATGTGAGAGGAAAGCTCCCCAGGCAAAGGAATTGGTGTTCATTGAGCATCTATCGCGTCCCACACTGAGCAAGGTGCTTCCGCAGGGTCTTGTTTAGTCCTCACAATGCTGTTAGGCAGGGAGCCCGTACTGTCCCCGTCTGGTAGGTGAGGAGGCTGAAAGTTGAGGAGGGTGAGCTCTGAGGACTTAGACATCACATGGCCTGACAGTGGTGCAACTGGATTCGGAACTCAGACCTGGTGGCTTCCAAACTCTTGCAGTTAAACATACCGCCTCTTCCCAGCATCTTAAAACAGCATCTTGTATAATTATAGTGATATGAGAGCTTTCAAATGTGTTATGTTTTATGAGATAAATCACCTCTCGCTAGATATCAGCCAGTGTAGTGTAGAGAAACTGACACGGGGCTTTATCTCCCCACTTTCCTCCATCTTCCCTAACTCCTTGCCCCACTCTGCTGCCACCATGCCACAGGTTCTTTGGAGTTCTCATGCAGTTGACATGACCTGGGTTAATAAGATCTAATCATTCAGAACAGAGGCGTGTGCCCCGTTGTCAGATGTGCGCTGTGCAGTTCTTCCTGACCTTGGAGAGAGGGCAGAAAATGGGGCTGCTGATGAGCACTGTGGCCTGTTTCAGGGTTCAGGCCCCTGTGAAGGAGGTTTGAGCTGTTAGAGCAAAGCCCTCTTGTAATGAAGCCATTTGTCCTTGGGAACAGAATGAGTCCTTGTGAGATCAGAAACAATGGGCATGTTGAGCTCCAGACCTGGGGTGACTGGAAGCTCAGGCAGAGGCACATGTGATGAATTGGGACACTTTATTCTTTACAGCAAGTTTCTGTCGTCAACAAGTCCACTCAGTGGTAAAGATACTTGGTCAATGGTCATTTATGAATAATTTTCCCAAGTGACTAAGTTATAAACTCTTCAGTTTTTTTTCCTGCTTGCATTATAGTTTATTTTGTCTAAAAATGACCGCTTGAGAAATGGATGAAAAATAAGTCTGGTTAGCAATGTGTTATTATTTTTTATGGCATTGTTTCTTTTTATATCCTGATTTACCTATGAAGCAAATACTCCTAAGTCTCTGCTAGTAATTTGATTCCCAGGCAGTAAAACTAGGTGTTGCTGCTCTCTACTGTTAAGCAAAAACTTTTGGTGCAAGTTTTTTCAAAACTGACTTGGTCTGGTATCAAAACAGCCGGCAAAAAGCCCCATAAACTTTAAAAAGCGTATCCAGCCTGTTGATGGTTCACTGCCATTTATATCTGGATCTGTCTGGATCCCTGTGCAGTTTGACGACTTCTAAAAAGATGATGGAGCTGGAGCTCCTGTACCGCAGGGTGCCCCTGGAGTGGGTGCGGTTGTGGGGGAAGTGAGGGGCTCTGTCACGCTGCCTAGAGATAAGGATAACCACCAGTCATTTCTCAGAGCGTGGAAGGGGAGACCTGGAAACAAAGGAGACCAGCAAATGAGCAGAGAAGGGCCGCGTGCTGGCTGGGGACCAGGATCCGCTCCAGCAAACCCCAGTGGGGACCTGCGGGCAGCCTGGGCGGGAAGCGTCGGCTGTGGGAGTGCAAGGCCGGCCCCAAGGCCAGCTGCGCAGGGCGGGCCAGCCACGCAGGGCGGCGGGGCTGCCAGCGCTCACACTTGCGTTGGGGACCGGCGAGTTTGCCGGCGACGCGCTGCAGGGGCGGAGCTGGGCGCTGCTCACCGTCGCCTCTCTTTTCTCCAGTAGGTGAGGCTGGAGGCCACGCTCCGAAGCTCCGACATGGCAGCATGACAGCCCCTGGCGGCGCCCCCAGAGGCCGGGAGAAAGGACTCTGGCTGTGGGAGTGAGTGCACCTCAGCAGCGACTGCCTTCTGAGGCTGCCAGAGCCTCCTTCCCTACCAGCTTCTTCTATTATTAACCCGTGGACTCCTGACTCATTTTCCGCCTTGAACATCAATATGTGTCATGTCATTGTCACCTGTCGCTCGATGCTCTGGACCCTCCTGAGTATTGTGGTGGCTTTTGCAGAACTCATTGCCTTCATGAGCGCAGACTGGCTCATTGGAAAAGCGAAGACCCGTGGCAGCACTGAACCGGATGAGCCAAGTGGCCCCTCAGAGCCCTACCACCCCACGCTGGGCATCTATAACCGCTGCATCCGCAACCCCGGGGTGCAGCACTTCCTGCGGGAGACGCTGTGCGGGCCCTACGCTGAGAACTTCGGTGAGATTGCCAGTGGCTTCTGGCAGGCCACTGCGATCTTCTTGGCCTTCGGTATCTTCATCCTCTGCATGGTGGCCCTGGTGTCTGTCTTCACCATGTGTGTACAGAGCATCATGAAGAAAAGTATTTTCAATGTCTGTGGGCTGTTGCAAGGAATTGCAGGTAAGGGAGCAAGGGAGGGAAGGGGCCTGGGGGCGGGATGGGCGCTGCATGTGCAGGGCACACGCTGGCTTACTTTACTGCCAGCGCTGAAGATCCTCTTCTGTCCGATCAGGCTGACTTTGGAAGTTGTGTTCTCAGCAGCATGAGCGGCCTGCCCTGGTCACCTCCCTTTCCCCGTTTTACTCAGCTCCAATGGAGAGAAGTGTCCGTTCTCTGTTCTCACATGTTCCTTTTCATTGATATTTCCTCCAGTTCTAAGTTGTTAGGTTTTATTGGAGTAACTACTCCTACTCCTTGCTTTTACCGTTAAATTAAAAACATGCTTTACATGTAGTGCACCCACTGAGGAGTTGGGTCCCACCTGCAGCAAGCACTCCATGCAGAAGGCATGTGAGTGTGGGATGTTCATGCAGAGGCCAGGAGCCGGTGGCCGCAGGCTGTCAGCCCCAGACCCGGCCGGGATGATTTCAGCTTTGGTAGGGGAAGAAGCAGGCTGAGAAGGAATGAGTATCAGCTGCTCTGACTGGAACATCCTGGTTTAAATTGTCAGTCTCTTGGAGCCTGACGAATGTTCTATGCAAATCAGAAAATATAAACTAACTTCCACTTTCTGGGGATTTCTGATGAGCTGGTTAGAAATTAGTGGAGAGAAAAATATGAGCTCTTTACAGTGATCCAGACGGGAGTCTGAGAGCTGTAAGAAAACTTCCAAGGCCAGTGGTCCTTCCATGGACTTTGCCATGTGGCTTTGAAAGGTGGATACTGAACCAAGAGCGGAGGGAAGCAGTCTGTCTAGGCTCAAAGGACTTGTTCTAGGTGGCAAGTAAGCACACACGTGTGCACACACATGTGCAGGCATGGCAAAGTGAAGACATCCCCAAGGAAGCGGGGGGATAGACTCCTGCTTTGATTTTTCAGAAAAGAAATTAACTTTTTCAACAATCATAACCAAGCTAGTTATTAATCTGAGCTCTAACAGGAGAAACAGTAATCCACCTACAACCCCAACGGAAGGGCACACGCTGCATGCACAGCGCTCCTCGGCAGTGAGGATAAGCCCCGAGACTGGTGTCCAAGCCTGTGAAGAAAGAGCTAAAATGAATTCACTCTAGTCTGCCTTAGAGCAAACTCTTGAGCTCAGCAGGGCTGGCTTCCAAGGAAACAGCTCAAACAAGAGTTTTGGAGTTTTTTTCCAAATAGCTGAAAATGTTTTTTCATTCCTCAAATTTTGCCGGGGGGGGGGGCGGTGGAGGGGAGCATGTGTGTATGTGGGTGGAAGAAGGGTAATAGGCCCAGAGAAATGACAGAAGACCTGCTCCACAATGCTGGTCAGTTTGCATGGGGAACATGCTCATGGCATATCTCAGAATCCCATCTCTCTCTCTGTCTGTCAGGATCAGCCGTACCAGGAATGACCCAGACACCCATAGGCAGTCACAGAATTTGGGAGGCCAGGATTCTAATTTTTAGCTTTGCTACTAACTTGAGCTCTTACTTGAGATAAATGCACCACCTCTCTGGACCCTGGAATTCTTCTGAAAAAATAGGAGACTAGAAAATATGACCTTTATAATCTTTGATTTTGATTCTTTGAAACTCATTGTCCCCTTTTTGACACTTGTGAAATCTGAAGTTTACCCCTTCTGCTTGTCATGTCACCTCTCAGAAATATTAAATAAGATGGGTTTCAATGCCAATTCATCTTTTTCCTGTCAGAGAAATGCCCCTACTTTATTCCCCTCAGACACAGTGCCTCTGGGGTATGTACATATATAGGCATGTGGGTATCTTCAAACTTTTATTGAGAAGTATTACCAAAGGTTTTTAGACGGTCATTATGAACACACAGAGGCAGGGAGGTCGGCACACAGTTTTATTGGTCCTCTTGAAGAGTTCTGGTTGACTAGAGGGGCAGTTTATGGTGAACTTTATCCATCTGCTGGTATGCAGGTGAAATTGGTTTGTCATCCCTAGGAATGCTTTTCATACTGAGAAACAGTGTGTTCTAGCAAATCAGTGGTCATTTACAGTAAGGCGTGGTCATCTTGGGCTATACCACCACAGCATGTCTTACAGCCATGCAGAAGCCCCGTGTAGATACCCTTAAGCCTTAAATACTATTTGCATGCAGTTTTTGGTAAGCTTAGTTCAGTGAATTCAATCTCTAAGAAAGTAGATTAGTCCAACAAATCTTTTGGTGCTTGTTTGCTATTTCACATAAATGGCAAGAACATTCATTCCGGCACAAAGATTAGGACATATCTTTGGTATTATTCACACACTCCAGTAAGTTTTTTCTGACTTGTCTCTCTCTTTCTCCTTCTTTTTCTGTGTGCATCAGGCCTGTGGGAAGAAGGGTTAAGGAGAAAAAAGTACAAGCATACCCCTGGTGCAAGCCTGTTGGTCACATGTCTCTTCCAAAGTTTAGATTTCCTAAACGGAATCTTAACTTTCTCCCCACCCTCATCACTTGTGTTCCCCAGGCATATACACAGGACCTTAAAAAGTATGAAATTACTCAAAATTTCATATTGGCAGGAGGCAGAGATTCCTGTAGAGTCAGACTATCTCTCTAGGGCCCACTGATCTAAGACTAACCACTGAGGTGCAGGAGAAGCTCTTGCTCTTCTCCTTCCAACTGTGCGGCACCCCTCTGAGAAGAAATCACGGGAGCCCCGGCTGGCGCGGCTCAGTGGGTTGAGCGCCGGCCTGCAAACCAAAGGGTTGCAGGTTTGATTCCCAGTCAGGGCACACGCCTGGGTTGCAGGCTGGGTCCCCATTTGGGGGTGAACAAGAGGCAACCAATCAATGTTCCTCTCATACAGCAATGTTTCTCTCCCTCTTTCTCCCTCCCTTCCCTCCTCCTCTCTCTGAAAATAAATAAAATCTAAAAAAAAAGAAAAAAAACGGGAAATCATGGGAACGAAGGGCTAAGCACTGGTCAGCTGACTCTCGCGTTGGGGGCGGGGGGTAGGGGAGGCATGCGTCTGTAAGGGATGCTCAATGGGCTTTTCCTCCCCTCACGGGGTTCTACACCAGGCAGTTCAAGCCAACGCAAATGACAGCCATGGTCCTTGACTCTGTGGTTGAGAAAGTTTGTGTGTCTGAAGCAGCTGCCCCGCTTTCTCCCTCTTGGCCAGTCTGTAACAGCATCTGGTCAGCTCCAGCCTCAGCCAAGGACTTGTTGCAGCTGTGAGCATCGGTCTTTCCTCTCCCCTTGCCCCCTTTCTCTCAGCCCTGCCTGGATCTACTCAACACTGAAACAAATGGTGAGAAAGGAGGCTATTGCCAGAGCAACAAACGATATTCTTCGGAAATACTTTCAGACTGTTTATTCTTACAACTTTCATTTTGGCAAAAATGGCAATTTTATAAAATACAACTGGATGAAAAATGCAGGGTATTGTAAGCAAAAACCTTTACTACACCTAATTTTAAAGAATAAATCGGCCACAGGTGTTATAGCTCTTTATTGTTGATAAAAATAAATCATGAAAATATTGACATTTTTATTTTAGAAGCCGAGTATGAAAGAATCTGCTACTTCCGTGGAAATCTCAAGATCTGGGCTACTTAGAAAAATAATAAAAAAATACAACCCTTGACTGTGAAGTTAACCCAGATAGCAGGGTTTGCCTTCAAGGCCCATTAGGTGGGCACCCAGCTGACACTTCCAAATACTTGTGCGTAAATGCCTCTGGTGTTCCACCCCCACTCTCAGTAGCAATTGAAAATCCAAGCCTTCCCCCGGCCCTGGATCAGTCCGGACCTCACCTTAAAGTGGCTGTGAAATGTTGGCGAATTGACCTCACTTCTCTAAGCCTGTTTTCTCACTTGTAAAATAGGGGCGTTGCTCCCTAATCTTTAGAATTGACCCTGCTCTGTTTGACACCAACCATGACTGTGCTGTATAGTGCTGTTCCCCGGCCCCTCAAAAGCCTGCCCGTGTTGGGGCTGAAGAGTACAGAGCAGTCCTGTGACTTTAGTGTGGCTACAGGTGTCCTCAGAGCATTTTTTTTTTTTAAACAGCAGGTAGCATTTGAATTGACAAGGAAGCAAAGAACTTCTTTCCCTCCTCTTCCCCTTGACATACACACTCTCCATTCCGTTCCTTTCTGGAGGCAGGGCTGAGTCTTGATTGCAGGTGGCTTCTCAGGCTCCCCGGCAGAATAAATCACAGGCTGATTGGTCTTCATTGGTGAGGACTTGTCTAGGACTTGGCAGAGCCAAAAACACACATCAGTTCAGAGCCCTCTGGGATTCATTACAAAAGCTGGGTAATCAGCCAGCAGGGTGCTTTTGCCAGCTGTCTTCCTCAGGTTGTGACCTGGATGTAATCCATCGTGAAACCATAGAATGCAAAGATCCAGGTTTTCCATGACAGCATCAAGCAGTTTGTTTTTGGAAATGCATGAAGGGCTCTCTTAGAAGTCCGTGGAATCCCCAGTGACTCAGGTTTGGGACAGAAGCCATTAAAATGAGCTCAGGATTTGGCTCACTGGTGCTGGCTTGGACTATTCCACTGGGGTTGCCATGAGGGTTGAACTAGCTCATGAGATGCCGGGCCTGGCTGCCTGCTGTCTTCCAGTCTCCCCTCACATGCTCGTTTGCTTCTTTGTGTCTGGTTGGCTCTCACGCTCTCTACTCCCTGCAGCCCTCTATCTGTCTGCATCCGTCTCAGTCCAGCAGGACCGCCTCAGCGAGCTGCTCCACCAGTCTGACCAGACGGACTGCCGTCGGGCTGAACCCTGCCTCTGCCGGGCTGGGGTAGAGAGTGTGCTCGTGGGAACTGCTCCCGGCTGTGGCAGCGCCGGGCCTGGTGTGTGCAGACGCAGCCTTCTTGGAAGTTAGCAATAATTGAGGACGGAGGAGGACAGTATGAAAAAAGAAGGGAAAGGGAAAGGACTGAAAGGGGAAGAATCCGAGAAAGAAGAGTGGAGGGTTTTTGCCTTTGCTGCCTGTGGAATTGCTTTGCCATAAATCGGAATGTATGAGGAAGTATGGATGGGCATGTGAAATATACACCCTGCTCACTACCCAGGACTTGGTATTCTAATTGCTGTTTTTCACAGGGTAAAAAATAACTTTAGCATCAAGAAGGTAACCACAACTCAACCTGGTCCCAACAACCATTTCGATGTATCCTGTGCTTACTCACTCACTCCCAGGCCACAGAGACAGCAGGCACTGTGGAGGGGAGAAGAGGAAGACGACGGGCTGGGAAAGCGCACGGAGAGGGGAGGGACTCCTGACTTCCGCAGGGGCCTGGCCCCATAAATTTACGCCTGAAACGTCCACCTGGCTTTCTCTGAGAAGGTGGTGTGACCGTGGCTACCCAACTTTAAAATACCCTCGAAGAAAAGGCATGAGGAATGTAGAGGGAGCATCCCCCCCGCTTTTCTTCCTTCTTAGGAAGAGGCACTGGAAACTTGTGACGGTAAAAAGGAGGCTCCTAAGCCAGACAGATAATGCTTCCCCCAGAAGTCGGTTCTAATAGTTCTATGTCTAAATCAATGTAAGAATACTATTGATTATGACACGTTTACTAATTCATCAACCTTTAGTAATCCTTTGGTAAAAAATTAAAGAATGCAGAAATGTTATAAGGCAGCCAGAATTAACTTTCAGTTCAAGGAGTTTTTATTGAATGCCTACTAAGTACAAAGACCTGTAGACTCGGGTCTGCAGTTTCTTGAGGTTCCATTCCAAAGTCTGTATTAGAGAGTCATTGTTTCATAAACTGTACCCTACAGAAGCAAAATATATACATACATATTGTTATATATAAAGAGAACAAAGAACTCAACCATATCATTAGATAAAAAACTGTCTAAAAGCAGGTGGACCAAGAATGCATTAATTTAAGTAAATCTAGGGATTGGGATCTGTTTTTAAAGAATCAGTTGGAAGATCTAGAAGAAAACTGCAGCTCTTAAAATTCAGATCTACCAACTGATACGCAAATAAAATGTGGAGAGTGGTTTGTCATGGTAACCACTTCATTGTAGCCATACATAATCACAGAGTCATAGATAATCCCTGTTCAGCTTCCATTAACAAATAATCACTCAAGTGTGGCTCTGCATATTCACACGAGGAGGTCAGAGCTCAAGGCGACAGCGGCGTTCTAGGCTGCGATGCTACTTCAGAAGCAACCCGCGCCTCCCGTGAAGAACCGCGCTGTCATGCAGGCGCCTATGTGTGTAAGTTCAGTTACCGTACACACGGCATTCCCAGTAGCTTTATTAAATGGCCAGCCACCTTTTTGTCTTTTAAAGATGGCCCCCGGTACAGATGAAATCTAAAATCTAAAATACACAGAGAAAAAGAAACCAGTATTAAAAATTTCAAACCAAAATGCAGTGGCCGTGTTCAGCATTTCAAGGCTAACAACAGGAACTTCCTGTTGAAAAGATGGCACCTGGTTCATTGTAGGAAATAGTTAACATTATCTGGACCCCAAGATCTTGGCAAGAAAGAAAGTTACTTATTGTCCTGAATATTTCATAGCTCAATTAGTAAACTTTTTTGCATCTTTTACTATATACTTGCATTTTATTTATTTTGGCAGCTTATTTTGAATTATCAATGTATTTTGGTTGAAGTCAAACAGGAGCATCTTTTTAACCCTACATGTCAGATGAATAATTTGTCAAGAATATATTTCATAAATTTCTCCCAGTTGCATATAAACAGTTCAGAAAACAGCTTCTCAGTTGGAATGTGAAGCAAAACTTTATCACTAACTCCTGGGAAAGAATAATCTGGCTAAATTAGTTTGTTGGGTTGCATTTTAACAGTTAGGAATTAAGGCTGTAGAAACTGCCAGTGAAGTAATTTGAATATAAACATGAGTCATTGCTGAGAAAGACTTAGGGAGGCTGCAACAAGGGAGAAACACAGAGTTCTTATAGATTTTTTTCTCCACACATTGTAAGGGCAGCTGACAGCTCTTAATTGATGGTCACTAACTTTGAGTAATTATAACAGAAACTTCCTCTTGGGGCCTTCGTTGTAAGGTCTTTTTATGACAACTATGCTCTGATTGTCTTCCAAAGAATTCTCTTTCTGTGGCTCTGTCATCTGCTCTCCAGCCCCCACCCTGGAAGAATGTTTTTTTCTTGCCAATTATAATTCCATGGGAGTGTTTTTAGTAGAAAACGAATACCCTGCTAGACTTTTCCAGGAAGACGGTATGAGCATTCATGCAAGCATTTTAAAAAACGGACACCTGATCCTTCACTTTTCCTCTCCTTCCCCTTAGGAAGTCTTGCTGGTTCAAAACTTCCAATATTATTGATCCTGTACCAAGCCGACATGTAGCTATAATCTGCTCTACAAAGACCGTGTAGGCACCTGCTGAAACCTCTTTCATTACCAGCGACCCCTCTTGACCTCCAGTTCTTGACCTGGCTGTCAAAGCAGTTACTGAATATCAAAGTTGGGCCCAGTCTAGCTTGTCCATTAACTCTTGAAACTTTAAAATAAGGTACAAGAAAAACAAACTTAGATTCTGGACTCCAAAGAAAGAGAGAACTCAGAAAGAGAGAGCCTCCTTACTCTTTATACCTTGTCGCTTACGCAGCACACATACAGGATTCTTAAAGGGGCCCCCATCCTAACACAGGCCCTCTCTGCCACTCCCACCCCAAAGGGCTGCTCTCAGTAGTTACCCTCCCAGTAGTTACTGTCTTTGAACAAGTGCGGGTCCACCAGTGAGGTTTCCACGAGCCCACTGCAAACCCAAGAAAGATAAGGACAATGTAGTACGATTTTATAGAACTCAGTGTATTCAATTTAAAGAACTGTCCATTGTTCTTGGATTATATCCTTTAGCCTTCTGGTGTTGAAAATATATGAGGAGAGGAAACACTGGTTATGTTCAGTGTCCTTATATTAGCAAAGTTAAAATATGGACCTCCCAATTTTTCTGGCTGTTGTGGAATCCAGAAATGTGGGGGAACCACTGTTCCAGAATATAAGCAGGGGGTCAGACTGTGTCTTTTCCAAAGTTTCGCCTGTACTGTTCAGAATAGGGCCCGCCACGTACACAGTAGGTGCTCAGTAAATCTACGTTCACTGCGCTAGCACAGCTTTGCGTTTCTGGGTATTTGGAAAGAGTAAAGGATTTAGCAAATGCTGCTAAGTCTCAATTCAGACATGGACTCTGCCCACCCAGGGAGGGCGTGAATAATGGAGCCATCCTATGAAGAACCAGTAGGAATCACTTCAGAACCGGCAGTCACTAAAACCAAATCCTGTTTGGGCTCTACAGAGTAAGTTTTTATTAAAAAATTGAAAAACCTTATTGAGCAAAGTGATTTTCAAAGGTATAGAATAAATAAAGGTAGCAATTCTTGGGCAAAAATCCTTGATTCATGTTATAATACTTTATATCTCTTATTTATAAATGCCATGCAAGTACTCCCAACTCTGAATGGCTAACTGAAATTTTGGTACTGAGGCTGGTGCCCTCCCCTGGCCTCTGGGGAAGTCAAGCAGGTTGGAGTATCAATACCGATTAGCTTTGGGGCTTGGGAGGCAGAGGGCCAGAGCTCTGCTTGGGTGGAAGAGGCCTGGGGGCCACCATCCTGGTATCTGCAGGATCATAAGCAAGATTTCATGAGCGCCAGATGCCTAAGATTGAGAGCAACATCCCCTGCATGTGGGCAGTGAGACAGTCAGATCTGTTAACACAGGATTAACTCAAGCCTACTGTGTACAAATAATGGCTCAAAGATTTCGGGGACAGGAGGAGGTCAGGAAAGACAAAGCTCATCAACTCTGTTGTGGGAATTAAGAAAGGCTACTTGAAGGAGGTGAGGCAGTTAAACAATGACAATGGCCTGACCTGCTGGAGGAGTGATGTAATTTGGGGACAGGAATGCTCTCAGTGCCGGATTTTGTCTGATCGGCTACAGATACCTGTGCTGGAGGGGTATTTGGGTGGGTGGGTGGCATTCATATTCTAGGTGGATGTACAATTTTAGAAGGTCCCCAAGCATACAGAATTTCAGAGCAGAGACAAACACGTAAGTGGAATGTGGCTTACATCTTCCCCCTCTGGTTCTGATGAGTTTTGTGCTTTTATTTGCAGTTTTGTGCTCATGCACATGTTTCACATCCTGCAGAAGAGGACATCACAGCAAACCTTATGTTGTTCTGGCCTCTTCACTAGGTTTTCTTTCTAGAGGTTGCTTTGGCCAAAGGCAGCCATTCCAAAGTGGCATCGGTGTTGCAACAAGTGGGCGGGTGACACTTAGCTTGGAATGCAAGAGGAGGTGTCTGGAACTTCCTTACCTTTTTGTTGCCTTGCTGTAGGGTCAGCCTGCCTGACGACAGGTGACCCTTTATTTTGGTGCAGCCTTCCCCTCTGTCATCCCTTCATCATACCTTCCCAGCGCTCCTGTGGTTTTCTCACTTGATAACTGTTCTTCATCATTTGCTCTCTAACCTCTCACAGGTATAAGTACGCCAGCATTTGAGTAAATGTCAGTTTCCCCTCTTCAGCTAGACAGATGCTTTTGTCTTAGGAGCTAGTCTCTGGTTTGCAGGACAGCCGCAGTCTAGTATGATGGCATGGGAGTGTGGGGGTGTGGGATCCTGGAGCCATATGGCCTGGATTAAGTCCCAGCTCCACCACTGACTACCTGTGTAACCTTACTTAACGCCTCAGTTTCCTCATCTCTCTAATGATGTTATTAATAGCAGCAACCTCATAAGACTCTTGCAAGGAATAAAAGAGTTATAGTTAGTATTTAGTTAGTATTTAGTCAGTTAGTACTCCCAGCATGAACTGCTGCTATTGTTATTATAATAATTATCAGTATGATCATTGAAATGCTGTCATCATCTTATAAGCTTCCAGCTTCAAAGTGTGAGTAGCGAATGTGTAAAATTGGGGGGAGGCATTTATAGCTAACTCCATGCCGTCTTTACTTGGAATCTACCATTTTTACCATAAAAGACCCTGCAAGAGTCTTATGAGGTTGGTGCTATTAATAACATCATTAGAGAGATGAGTAAACTGAGGCGTTAAGTAAGGTTACACAGGTAGTCAGTGGTGGAGCTGGGACTTTAATCCAGGCCATACGGCTCCAGGATCCCACACCCCCACACTCCCATGCCATCATACTAGACTGCGGCTGTCCTGCAAACCAGAGACTAGCTCCTAAGACAAAAGCATCTGTCTAGCTGAAGAGGGGAAATTGACATTTACTCAAATGTCAATGAAGACTGAAAGCGGAGAAACGGTCTTCCTCCTCACCCTAACACCCCCCCAACACTCACACGCAGCCCTCAGCCTGAGACTCTGCCCTCTGGGCTGCTGCCGGAGTAGGTATTTCTCTGGGCTGTAGAGCAGTGCAACATTCCCTGCCTCCAGGCTAACTCCTGTTCATTTCTCCACTGTCCAGGCTCATGCTGCTGCCAGATACCACCCTTTCCTCTTCTGCAGGCCACCACGGCCTCTCCTTCGTTTCCCCTCGTGTACCCCTCTGCCTTCTGTCACCTTCCTGAACTTCTCCAGGTTTATCCCTGCCCTGCTAGTCCCCTCCCTGCTGGTGTGCCGGGCAGTTCCCATGAGTCAGCCACAGCCTGTCTTCTCGGCTGTCCTGTGCGCAGCCAGGCGTAGCTGGAAACAGTTTCACAGTTCTGCGGCTAAACCAAAGCTGATTTCTAGATAACTGAAAATATGTTACATTTAATTGACTTACTACTCTTTTCTATGTGATGTACCAGCAAATAGCTATTTTCTACAATCAGAAAGGAAGTTTTCGGTGCTTATAGTCAAGTGAAAGGCCAGGCCACGGCCTGGAGCCGATGTATGTTTCGTCAGTAAGTGTGGCTGGTGTTCTGTTAACCAAAAGCGTCAGCCCTGGGGACTCATGTTACCAGATGAAGCTTTTCCTCTAACACTTACAACATTTGGCAAGAACTTTCCACATTGGCTTCAATATTTATATCACAGCACTCTATCTTTTCATTCACCCAACAAATATTTACTGAACACCTTATTACATGTCATATATTGTTCTAGGCAGTTGGGATACATAAAGTAAAATACATAAAGTTCTCTATCCTCATGGAGTTTATATTCAGGCTGCTGGAGGCAGACAATAAATCAAAAGTAAATTATATAGTATGTTAAAGGGCGATAGGTGCTGTGGAAGGAAAAGAAAAAGAGGCAGCCAGAGTGAGAGCGGCTGGATTTGCTAGGGTGATAAGGAGGGATGTGCAGTATTAAATTGGAAGTCAGGGTAGGATTTAGTGGGAAGAGATTTAACCGAAGACTTAAAGGAGATCAAGGAGTCGGCTATGTTGGGTATGTGGGTAGCCGGAAGAGCGACCTTTCCAGCTAAAGGGACAGCAAGAGTGAAGGCCAGCAGGCTTTGCTGCGTGAGTAATGTGGGCTCAGAGAGGGGCGAGGGGAGAGGAGTCAAAGATGATTTTAAGGTTTTTGACCGCACGGGGTGTAGCTGAACTCCTGTTTGCTGGGATGAGGTCCACAGGGTAAGGGCCAGGTTTTAAGGTAAGAAGTGGGAATCAAGACACAATTTTCAAGTACCTTGTTAGATATCCAGATGGAGGTTGGAGGTCAAGAGTAAGCAGCTGGATATGCAAATCTGGAGTGCAAAGTTGGAAATCAGAATTCAGGAGAACTCAGCCGAGTATTTAAAGCCGTGGGCCTAAGTGTGATGGGTAAGGAGTGTAGAGAAGAGGACAAAGGATTGAGCCTGGGCTCCCCAGTGTCTCGTTATTGGGAAGAACGAGCAGCACAGGATACCGAGATGGAAAAGTCCACGAGGCTGCCTTCCCTCCTAGAGCTAGGACACTGGCGGACGATCTCAAATTCACGCAAGCACTGTCCTGTTTTAGTTTTCCTTTAATCCAGTACTATCGGCACTTTTTAAACTTTGCTGATTGAAGCTCTCACTCCCAGTAAGCCTGGAATGCCCGTGGAGCCGTGTCCCAGAATGGGGATGGCATACAGGAAGCTGTTGCTCTCTTGCTTCATTTGCCTTTGCCTCCTGTTAGAGACATGGCTACGTGGCCCGAGGCGGGAAGGGGAAGGGCAGGGGCAGCCTCGTGGGTCAACAAAACTGGGGCTCAGGCTTAGCCAGGCCCGTATTCCAGACCTCTGCGTCCCAGGCTAGACCGCACAGGGGTCGACAACACTGGGTGACTTTCTCTTTCATTTTCTTCAGAGATATGTTGAAAGGGGAATGGAGTCTCCTGCTATAACTCAATGTCTGTTTCAAAACCAGAAATAATTTGAACTCTTAACCTTTTAACCTGTGACACAGCCATGAGATTTATTACGGTAAATGCTAAGACAAAACTGTGACATAACAAGAGGAATAAAACGGGTATTGTTGTTTTTTTGCCCGCAAGGGACTCAGAGTCCTGTTAGGGTATGTTTGTTATGTCCTCAAGGCTGAAAATAATGCCCGGCACTTAGTAGGTAACTCAGTAAACATCTGTTGGGTAAGTATATAAAAAATAACAATGTAAGAGAGCGCTAAAGAGGGATGTGCACAGGGCGAAGGGAGCACACAGAGAACAACACTCTGGCGGGAAATGACAGGTGTTTCACAGAGGGGTGACATTTGAACGAGGATGAAGGTGGATATTTCTGGGTAAATAAGTAACCTCCGAGTCAGCATGAGTATAGGAGCCCCCTGTTCACGGAAGGTGATGTGTATTGTGTGACCAGAATCCTCGAGTAGCACGGGCCTGGAAGTGTTTAAAGCCTATGAAACCCTACCCCACCCCACTCCTCTGCCCGTCATGGCCACACATTACTGTGCCTGGCATCAGGACAAGTACCTGGGATGCACTCGGGGGACACTCCTCAGGTATTACCTAGTGAGAGCCCAAATTTATCAAAAAGATACTAAGCTCGCTGTCAGCCGTCTGCTGTGAATGCACTCTGCAGAGACAGGAGGGTACTTTCCATAGCTTTAGAAGAGCTTCCTGATTACAGCCCCGTGGAGGCTAAGTGTCGTGCCCCTCACTGGGGGATTCTCCACGAAGTGGAAGTGCCGGTAGCAGTAACAGATGTTCTTCTGTGTTTAGTAAATTTCCTTTGCAAACCAAGGTCTAGTCTGTCTTTACTATTTAGTCTGGAAGTCTGTCTGAAGAGGAAGAAGTGTGATTTCGAAAGTCTTGCTTGTTAGTCTGTAGAAAGGAGCCTGCCTTTAGTTCTTACACTTTTCAGGCCAGGAACAATGGCCTTCTTCTGTACCCACAAAAAGCAAGCTTTTGAGTCCATTCCCTCGGCTAGCAGGCTGTGAAAGTGTGGTGACTGTGTGACTGATCTGGAGGGGAGGCGGAGGCAGACAGCCAGGGACAGACTGAGAAGCAGCCGCGGAGCCTTTGCCCACTTCCTTCGAGAACTGAAGAGCTGTGCTCCGGGCTTGGCCCCCAATTCCTGGCACCCCATATTCTCAAAGCTTGAAGTGGGCACCTTCAGACCAAGTAAAATATTATTTAACATGTTTAGCAGTGCTTCATCTTTTTCCAAAATTGGGGGCTTGGCTGATTATCGAGATGTTTTTCTTCCCACCTATGGGATTTGATCAGAACTTGTATTTGATATCACATCGTTTGATTCCAGGGCAGTAGCAAGAAAGTTACCTAAGACCTATGGTTTTCCAGCCAGTCTACTCATAGTCGGTGCTGAATGTTGATCAGAAAGCCTGTGACTTGGCTTTTCCTGGTGTTTCGTGCATTTTATTTTAGCACCCTCTGTGTGTTTTGGCACTGGAAAAGCAGTGATGAGACACAGCTCATGGAATCTAATTATTTGAGTGAAACCCAAACCACATGATTAAGTTTGCCCACAGAGACTCTGAAAATTCCTGTGCAGCAAGATGGGAAAGCAGGAGTGCACCTGAAAGCTCATTCTAGGTAGGGGAAAATATAACTAAAAGAGCAGAGGGGCACGGTAGGCGTTGAATCGTGATAGCTGGTGCCCAGCTCATCATGAGAAAGCCACCACTGTGTGGTGGGTCTCTGTGATGTCACCAGGGTTCTGTCTCTAGCATGTGGTGGCATCTGTAGTGTAGTCCAAATGACCAGCCATCAGTTCCTTTTTATTCACTCTCTTCTTCCCCAGATAAGGCTGAGTCATCACCCGGGTGACCCCATGGTAGAAGACAGCATCTTCTAATCCTCTGGTATAGCAAACTAGGAGGTGGTTAGCAAGAGAAGACAGAGGGCACAGAGATTAGGGTATCTTGTAAGGTTGTGGAAAATGCTGTGCTCCTGGGGTACCATCCTGTCAAGTTAAGCCATGGCAGAGATGACCAGCCCTCTGAGTACTGTCAGGGATGGCTCCTTTCTTTGGTTACTGTCCAATATCAGTCTCTCTGCTCTTCCTCCTCCTCCCAGCTGGGCCTGACACTCACTGCTCAGCGAGGCACCAGGGAGAGATGCCAGTCAATAGAAAAGCAAATGCCCACTATCCTAGTCCCCACCCGCACCCGAAACAGGGAGGCATTAAGGCAAGACAGTAGAAAGGCCCCAGAGGCCACTATGGGCCGGCCTAACTTTAGGAACTGCCTTTTTAAAGCTGCAGAGGGAAATTTGACCATTTTCTGGCTCAGCTTTTATGTAAAACTCAATCCTGAGCACACCCCACCTTCCCTTTGGCCATAACCAACAAACGGGCGGATAATCCCTGGATGCGCTCCAAATCAAGGACTAGAAACACCATAGCCAGTTTGCAGGAGACTGGGTATGTCTTATTGTAGTCTCTTGCCTATCGTCTCACCTGCCTTTTAAGAAGTCAGGGACTTTAATTCTGTCTCATTAGCTGGTATCATCAAGCTCAGTTACAATTCGGGGCACAAATTTGCTTTCTCAGGCCTAGAATAGGGCAGTGTGGCAAAATAAGCCAGCCAAGCAAGAGTCTCTACTTTCTTTCCTGCTGGCACATTACATTCTTATTGACTGGTATTGATCAAAGTTATTTTACTGTTTTCCCCAGGCACACTGTGGTTTAGAAATATTTTATTATAAAACAAATTGCACTGACATTAATAAAGTTGTATTAAGGGCCTACTATGTGCCACGTGCTATTCTGAACACTAGCTTTATAGTGAACCAAATAAACAACAATCCTGCCCTCGTGAAGCTCAAAGTCTAGGACAGAAATGGAAAACAATCAGCATAACAAAGTAAAATGGTATGTTGAACCATATGAAATGACCATTTTTGCAGGTAAAAAAATATCAAACATGACTCAAAGTAACGTATTCTATGTCTGTAAAAAAGTGCCCAAAATAAATAAAGGAAGGGGGACAGCAAATAAGGGAGACGTAGGTGGTGGACATTTTAAATATATTGGAACAGAAGACCACACTGAGAAGGTGGCACTTACAGATGACCTGAGAGCTAACTGGTAGGAGGGCACGGCCAGTGTGGGGGCAGCAAGTGCAAAGCTCCAAGCACGCCTGTGAATCCAAGGAAGAGTGGGGGGCGGGGGGCGGCGTGGCTGGGGGCAGAGAACAAGGGTGTGGAAGGCAGAGGCGAGTTCAGACAGGTGAGAAGGAGCTGGATCAAATGGGGCCTGAATGCCAGGGAGAGGGAGCTGGATTTTACTCTGAGACATGGGAAATCCTTACGGGCTCTTTCTCAATAATTTTACTAGGAAGCAAAAGAATATGTTCAGGTGATGTTAGTGCTTCAGTAAGGGATGCTTATTAAGGCCAGAACTGCTGCTCAGGACCTCGTGAGGTGAGGCCTGAGGGTGGCGGCAGTCACCTGAGAGGGCCACCCGAATCATTAAACTGTCTGAAATTCCTTTGATTGGAGAACCTAGACAGGTGACAAGTGTGCCTTTCATTTTTTGCTTACCTGAAGGCCTCCTCTTTTCTTTCCCTTACCAGACAGAGGTCTTATATTTTCAGGGCATTAACCATGCCAACGACAACTCTGATGAGTGCTGGGAAGAGAGGTCCGCCAGCCAGGGAAGGGCAGACAGTGGCAACTTCTCCTGCCCGCCCGCCGAGAACGGGGATGAGGCGCGGTGTTTGTCTGGGCCGCCCGCCCGCGCGTGCGTGGTTTCGGCACACCCCACATCCACTGGCACTGGGAGACATGCCTCAGTCCACTTTTTACTACCCACCCCCCACACAGCATGCCCTGTGGGCTTATAAACACTTGAGTTTTTTGACATACTCACAAGCATGGCATCTTTATATGATAAGAAAGGTCTCCCTACTGTCATTCACAAACCGACTGCCCTGTAGCAGCCACCGGATTTTAAGGTGGCCTGAAGCACTTTGGGAGCTTCAGCTGAGCTAACAGAAAAGGGAGCGCCTAAGAAAAGAAGGGAGTGGTACTGGAGCGAATGTTCCTGGGTGTACCGTGAAAAGGGGTCTCATGTTAAAAAATAAGGATTATATGATTTAATTAATTTAAAACCTGTCTACTCAGAAGAATCTGAGAGAACCCTCAGCACGGGGTAGCTGAGCAGCTGTGTGACAAAGAAAACTCCGTGCCTTCCATCTTCTGTCCCTGCCATATTAAAATGCGTTAGTTTTCCTGGCTGGGCTTGTTTAAGCCACGTAACATAGCCAGTGTGTGCCGTTAAGGTTTCACCGGAGCCGCAGTTCAAATACAGCGTGAATACTGCGCTTCCCGGGGAAGAGCAACTCACGCTGCCCCGCCTGGGGCGCGCCCGAGCGCGTGGCAGCGGAGGCGCGGGCCGCGGAGCGCCTCCGGGTCCTTCAGAGGTCCCAGTGACGGTGCCGCCTGGCTCCCAGGGTGGCAACTTCGGAGTGGAGAGAGAAACGGGATTCCGTGTACCCTGCTGAGGTTTCCTAGGGAACAAGGTGGGAGTAATTAGGATTTATCAAAGGCCTTGGAAGCATAAAAGAATTAGCTCAACAATTTTTAGAGCTCCCCAGCTGAGTAGGATCTGTTCAGATGGGGGTAGCTTATTCTTTCAAGGGTGCAAAATGGTAGCCTGGGTTCTCCCCATCCCCAAAGTTTTATGCCATTCAAAACATCCCCTCAACACAAAGCCGACCTGCTTATTCATAGTCGGTAAGCTTTAAACTGTGTTTACGCACGGGAGGGGTCTGTGCAAGGCTTTAACCTGTTGTCAGGTGCTAGTCTACGTTCCTGTTTTGTTGTTAGTGCTGTTATTGTTATGGATGTAGAAAGTGCTCTTTACATAATTCAATACTCCCAGCCACCTTACCAGTTAAACAGTAGCCCATTTTACAGGATAGGAATCATACTTAGGTTGAAAGACTTTTCGAAGTCTCCTAGCTTTCAGAGCTTGGATTCAAACCTTTATCTTTCTCAAAATTCCTAGCTCTTACCTAACTGACTGACCCATCTCTTAACTTAATGAGTCTTTGCTGTGGCCCATTATCTTGCTGGCTTGTATTCAAGCTCACGCACATTAGACTATAGGGGCTTTTCTGGTATGTGATTTCTAGCCTTGGAATTGACCCCAGACACCCAAACCAAGATTGCTGGTTCAATACCCTGTGTATTTCAGAGTACCAGCTCTCTCCACTGGCTGCCCTGTCCTTGGGGGAATGCACTCGGCGCTCTCCATCACATCTAACAGCATCTCCCCAAGACAGCTCAGTCGGCTGCCCCTCTCCTTTACGCTCCCCGACGCTGGATCGCATTTCCCTAGCCACACGTTGCTGCCTCCCTGCGCCCAGCACTCCGACCTATAGAGAAATGGGGGATTTAGGGTCACAAAGCTTCTTTTGTCAAGCATCCTTTTTCAGAAAATGAGCAAATGAGCAGATCCCTCTATTGTACCCCTGCTAGAAAGTTCCTGGAGGCCTTCAGACTAGAACAATGAGATTAATTTGGGAAGTAGGAACAGTCAGACCCAAAAACCCACTCTAGTCATGAACTGCCATGCTTGGAGAGAAGACACCATCACAGGATGAAGATAGCTCTGAGCAAGTTATGATCTGTGGTTTCAAACTGTCCCTGATCTTCAAAGTTCACACCACCACAAATTCAGTCATGTTCTTTCTGTGGGGAAGCTGCATTCAGTGACTTGGAGGCTTTGTTGTGGTAAACTCAGAGAACTAAGCCAAGATTATTAGCTTATGAGGATAGAGTTGCTATTCCGTGGTATCTAAAAAACAGGTCTTCTGGGTTATAAATTAGCAGTCTTGATATGTAGGTGTCATGTTTAAGAAAAAACGTTTTTCACCCCTGCCACAAAGAATAAAAACACACTCTTGCAGCATCCTTTCTAAGAAGAAAATGCCACTGGGTACGATTTGGGGCCTCTGTTACTTCAGGTTCTGGGCTTCCTTACCAGCAGCTTTGCCATGTGACTGACTGGTAGCCTGGGCCAGGACTAAGGCGAGGCCGGCCGCGTACTTATTCTCAGGTTCCCCCAAGCACGGGGCAACCACCTAAAAAGTAACTATCCCTTTACAGTTGTGCCTCACTTGCCTCACCTTAGTCCTGGCCCTGGGCTGGCTCTAAAGCCAGCTGACAGGACAAATAACTCTCAATTACACAGTGGGCAATAAAGCTGTAAATAATAGAAAAATGGATGTTTAGTATGACAAGGTGGTAGGGGTCAGCAAAATGGAAACAGAGCTTATTAGTGTCTACTCAAGGCTGAGTTCACCTAACAGCATTCAGACAAGAAAAAAATTGTTTGCAGCTTTTTTTCTAAATGTACATGTAAATATAAAATCTCTGTCCAAAGGATGCAATTGTTGGTGAATGCCATCAAACAGACTCCTACGGACCTGTTTAAAGCACTGACATGAGGTTAAGATCTGATCTCTGGCATTTAACCAGGGCAACATCAAATCGTTCTCTATGAATTCCCTTAGACCAGGGGCTGTCAAACATTTTCTGAAAGTGGCCAGTTAGTAAATATTTTAGGCCACAAGGCCTGTAGCAACTACTCACTCTGCTATTCCACCATAAAAGTAGTCACAGGCAATCCACAAATGAATGGGCATAGCTATGTTCCAATAAAACTTTATTTAAAATAAAAACAAGGCCACACTTACTTGGCCTTAGTTTGCCAACCTCTGCCTTAGAATGGAAGAGAAACACTCACCCGAGTAAGAGGCTTGTGAAAAGAAACAGTAACAAGTTCATTTGCTTTTCTAAAAGAGAAGTTATTAGCAGGTGTACTTTCCAACATGTTCAAAAGCAGCTAAAAATATTTCTAATCATGTGATGATAGTTACTGATCAGGTCAGATTAGCTGCATAAAACAGTCCCTAACACTTGCTGTTGCAGAAAGGATGCCATAGTCCAAAGCAGGCAAATCAAATAACAGTGACAATAAATCTGTACTCTTTCCTCTTCTGCCCTGCAGGCCTGTTCCTCATCCTCGGTTTGATACTCTACCCTGCTGGCTGGGGCTGCCAGAAGGCCATCGCCTACTGTGGACACTATGCATCGGCCTACAAACCTGGGGACTGCTCCTTGGGCTGGGCCTTTTATACTGCCATCGGCGGGACAGTCCTCACCTTCATCTGTGCCATCTTTTCTGCACAGGCAGAAATTGCGACCTCCAGTGACAAAGTACAGGAAGAAATTGAAGAGGGGAAAAACCTTATCTGCCTCCTTTAATTTGGAAGAGACATTAATGCCATTTTCCTTCTTGTGAAACAGTCCACCTCCGGTTTCGTCGTTTGAGTCAAGTGAAGAACTAGCCTTTACCTACCAAGGCCACATTTCACAGCCCTGAGCCTTAAAAGGATCAGTGAGAGGCAACATATAGCTAAGCAGAGTGACTGCACATGAGGGCCACAGTGCAAATTATAAGAGATGGAACATGAAAATAGTACATAAACCCTGATACGCAGTTGCCAAGTTTGGTCAGACTGCACCTCCCCGAGGCTCAATGAAGGATAATGATCTAAACCCTTAAAGCAGCATTTCTGTGGTAACAGAAAAGACTATGAGCCAGGTTTGCTGGCTTTCTGAGATGTGCGTCTGCCACAAGGCTGCAGGCCTGTGAGCATCTCTGCCTCAGAGGGAGGTTTGGGGTTTCTGTTTCCTCCCGGTTCTCTCATGCTCTCACAGTTGGAGACTGCACCCTTACTGGGGACAGGATGTGTGCCAAAGGGCATAGCAAGACCCGATCTCTTGCTTAGCTCACCAAAGGGGTCCAGCAGGGACAGTGTAAAATCCTGTTGTGAAACTTATTGAAGGCTGAATTCCAGGGTCAGATGAATCAACTGAACTGTCACTCCAAGATTAAAGAAAGAATAAGGACCTATAAGATCCTAAGAATAAAAGTATGAAATCCTCTAGTGGCGACAAACTCATCTGGTGTCCCAGCAGCCAAGCCAACACCAGTACTGGCCCAGGCTCCTCTTCCAGCAGAGGTCACATGTTTTTCTCCTAGGGTTGGGATCGCGCTGACTGCCAAAGGAAACCTCACTGTTTCCTCATTCCAGGGACAGACGTCTCCAAGCCAGCTGGGGCTCATTCAGATGTTCACTGGGAGAATTTGCCAGAACCTCAGCACTTGCAGGGAGATCTTTTCCCACTGTTTGGTAACCATATGGTAGTCAGTTATATTTCTTTATTTCCATATTTCCAGCCCCAAGAGCAGCAAAATGCCATTCTGTGCATTAAAAAAAAGGAGCTAGTCATGGGACTTAAGTTTTTCTAGTTACTCGTGTTGACCCTGAGAGCAGACTGAAATAACATTAAATTGCTTCAAATGGTAAGCTTCATCAAAGGCCGCATTCCCAGGTAAAGAGAGTAGGAAGTTACTGCAACAAAAAAAATAAAAAATAAAAAGCTAGGCCAAGCTCGTAGCACCTGCCTATACCTGTTTACAAAAAGAATCAACTGCCACTGTTAAAAAGGGTCAGGAGCTTTTAATCTAGTTTCTATAAATTATCAGTATCATTGATTCAGGAAAATAGTATTAGCCATCACCTCAAATTAACTTTGGAATGATCAAAGTGGCCAGAAAGAACCTAGTCTGTTATTACCCTAAAGTCAGAATTGCAGAATGACACAGATACACCCTATAGCAACTTAAGCAAGTTGAATGGACCTGATTTCTGGAAGGATTAGATCTCGTTGAGTTTATGAATCTGCTCACTTGAGGGTTTGCTTCATTTTGAAAATTTAACAAATAACTACACACCTTGTTTGGGCAAGGTATTGTGTCCTAAGTGCCACCAGATATAGAGCCCTGATTCAGATCTTATAACCTTGCCCAAAGAGAATCTCTGAAAGCTCTGTGAGTCTAAACCCATGCCTGGGTGCAGAAAAACTGATTGCGTTAGGTATTGATGGGATGGAACTAAAGTTCTACTTCATTCTGGCCTTTGACCTCTTACCAAACCTCCCCCCCCTTTTTTTTAACAGATTAAGAGCTGATTTTTTACAGATTAAGAGCTGAGGGCAGGAAGGGTAGGGGTGTGGAACCAGGCCTTAATGAGTTCACCATTCTTAGTCCAAAGTTCAGAATAAGCAAAATGTAAATCCTATGACTGTCTCTGACACCACACCCAAACAGGTTATGGCAGCCACTGAACCAGGCTCCTGTACCTGACAGAGCATTCATATGCTTTAACCAAGTCCCGATGTCACCACAGTAACTACTTTTCAAATCCTAGTGATACTTTTCATTTAAAAAAAACCCAAAATCTGCTACACAAATTTTTTCTTAGAGTGAAACTTCTGATGATACACATGAATTTTACAGTCTCACTCTCCGTACAGACAAGTTGTCGCAAGTGCAGAGGGTCCTCTGAGCAAGCCCCTCATCTACGCTGCCCGACTGCTCGTTGGCTAAGGTGGTAGTGCACTCCCTAGATCGCCCGGGTAACAAAAGTCAAGTGAAAATGTGGCCTCTCTTGGTCAGAAGAAAGTTCACTTGACAGTGTTTACTTTACTAGTCTGAATGCTATAGAAGACGGGGAAACACGTGCGCACAACCCCAAAGCACTGAAAGTACTTCAACACTGACTAAGCAGAGCAGAGAGGGACTTTCTCTGTCAGAGAAAGAGTAAGAGGTAATGTTAGGCCTTTTAAACCTTCGGTCCAATAGCCAGGCTTTGGGTGGGATGAATGGAACATCCAAAGTCATGCTGGTCTAGACCACAACTGCAGAGCTGATTAAAAACCACTGCGTATGAGGAATATGTTATATAAAGACATATATTAAAAATAATTAGACTGATCGTTGACCCACACCTATTTTTCTAATAAATTTCTATCAGTCGCCTAATCGCCTCAGTCTAAAAATCTAATATACCTGGACCATTACAACTACCAGAAAAGTCTTATTTATTGTTGCCTGCATTTGTGCTTAAAGTTTTGTGATGAGCTGGGCTTCTCAATGAACTCCAAGAAGGCAGAAATACTTGCCTTGGATTCTGTGGATTCTTTAAACCTGTGTGCTAATTCAACAATGTTACATTAATTGTGTAAGGGTTTTTGTATAATTTTCAAACATCTGTGGTGTAATGATCTTTGTTAAAACATGTAAAGTGCCATAGTCTTTTTTATGTGTAGCATATTTAAAATATATATATGTATTATGCATACACAAGACTGTGTGAAAGATGTGCAATAACAAAGGTGTATGTATGTTTTGTTTTTTGGAAACTGGACAGGCGTCAGAACAGGGATTATTTCTGTTTTGGCAAAGGAGAGTTAAACATTTTTGCCTTTATGGCCTAGTATTTAAACCATAACAATTTTAATGCTACACAAACCTATGTGAAGAAAAGACTGGTATGAAATCATTTTTTTCTGGGTCTAAATGAAAATAATCACGAGATTTATGTGAAGGCTGAGCTGGCAAGCCAGGCCCAGTTAATGCTAGTCTTTCATGTGAATGTGAAGCTGCCCTTACTGCCTTTTTCTGTTAGTGTGATAGCTGGTAGCTGGTACATAATCACTAAGGAGCTGTTTCTTAGCATGCTTTGATAGACCATGGTAATGCTAGACCACTATTTAAGGGCTGATCTCACACCTTTTTAGCCATAAGAGTCTGGCTTAGAGCAGACCTCTCTGTGCAATAACATGTGGCCACTGGAAATCCCTGGCCTGCATTTGTACTTGGGCAGCAGTGGCTCCCAAGGGCCAAAAGAGTTAAAGGCACGACTGGGATTTCTCCTGAGACTGTGGTGAAACTCCTTCCAAGGCTGGGGGGGGTCGTTAGGTGCTTTGGAGGAACTCAGCACCACTTGATATTCAACAGCCACTTGAGCCAAATATAAAATTGTATTTACCGCTGATGGACTCGATTTGAGCCTTCAAATTTGTGGTTATCCTATTACATTGTAAACTAATACCTTGTTTGTCTAGCATTGATTAGGTTCCTGTGCATATGTATTGTCACCGCGTGCTCCCCTCCTCTCCCCGGATTTGAATTAAACCAGATTTTGCAAACTCATTCTGATTCTTTCAAGTCTGTTTGTTTCAATATGATGTGTATAATTTGATCAGGGAAACAGCTATCAGTCAAACTTTATTTTTAACTTATGTAATACTGATGATAGGACAAAAGATACTCGGGTATTTTAACTATTCTATTCATTAATAATATGCATATCCCTATCTTAGGTTAGCTTTAACTTTGAGATGGGTCATACAATTTCTTCCTTGGAGAAGTATCAGTGTAACTAATTATAAAAAGGAAAAAACCCTCTTGATACAAATATCTTAATTTTAAAGTAAAATTAAGTCATGACAATGTGGTGATTTCGGGGTGGGGGGAGAATGAAGGTGGAAGAGGGCATGGGGGGACAAATGGTGATGGGAAAAATTTTATTAAATTTAAAAAGTAAAATTAAGAAATATGAAAGTGCCTCAAAGCATTAAAAAATTAAAAATAAAAGTACAATAATAACAAAGAAAAAAGTCTACTGAAGGTCACATTCTTATATTCCAAAAAAACCCCACCAAAATTAAAAGCCAGACATGGAGCAGTTCCACATCCACATTTCCTAAAGGTAATCTGCCCATAAAAAGCCTCATCCAGACGCAGAATTCTCAAAGATGACACTAAACCCCTTTTCATAAATTCTTATTCAATTCTCCATAATATCTCATGAAGCACTTATCTGATAGAATAAACAAAAATGGTTATTTCTTTTTCCTGATCTAAGGCCTATGACAGCTGAAACCACGTTTATGCTTTGGTTTCTAAGCATGCCTGACAACTTCCAGGTTTCTACTAGAAACCAAAATTAAAAGCTGACAAAATTATCCAAATCACTAAAGAACAAAATTTTCCAAAGCAATTATGATCTAAATAATCCGAGCAAAACTGGAAATTTTCAGTAGCTTTTTCATCTGTTACTATAGCTTTTTGATGTAATATGAGAAAGGATTTTAGATTTAGGCTTTAGCTTTCGGCAGAGGCTAGGGAGCCCTCAGGTGTTTCCCACTTCACCCCTAGTTTTCCTGGATGAGCGTTCCACGATGGACCTTCCTGGGACACATCGCATCTGACTTACTCCTAGCCCTCCTTAAAGTCTTTGCTTAACATGAAACCACTTAAGAACAGCCTTGACTATCCCTGACATTTCCTTTCAGTGAGTTTTTTAGGTAGTTTCCAATAATTCGGTACCTTTTTCAACTCAAACACTAAATAAGGGCATCAAAGAAAACTTCTAGCCTATTCAAAGCAGCAAGAACCAGTAATTGTCTGTCTTCCATAACCCCTATCCGCTGCACAGTCCTGTGGTTGGGCCATCCTACGGTTCTCCTTACCACTATCTTCTTCCTTGCAGCTACCGCCTCACCCTGAGAGTTCTGCAAGATACGTCTTTAAGATGTGAACTGCTCACTTTGCTTAGGTACACAAGATGTAGATAAAAGCATCAATAAGAGGAAGTAGCAAAACCACATGAGAAAAGAAAAATCAGTGGAAATCGTAAATGGTAGTAGCTCTTTGGCTTTCTGCAGTGAAACAGTCTCAAAATCTAACACCTGCAGGCAAGCAGGCAAACAGTGGTTTGGGGGAAACCACTGTAGACTGTTCTCAGGGGAAGAAAGCCTGAGTTAAGGGAGCTGATAGCAAAGACAGTGAGATGAGTTAGACAAATGGTAGGGAGAAAGAATGGACAGTCTGGTAACTGATTAGCAGGGGTAAGGGGACGAAAAGAAAGAGTCCAGAATGTCTTCCAGGTATTTCGTTTGGGCACAGATCAGGAATCCAAGAGAAGCAGAGACAGAAGGTTCAGCTTAGGCTGGCAATGGAGAAGTCCTGTGTGCTGCTAGAAATTTACCGTAAAGAGAAGACCAGGTTGGAGATAAGAGATTTGGGAGTCATCAATACACATGGACAGACAGCAAGAGGTTTTAATTACTGTGTACATTCTGTGTGCAAGTACCATGCTAAGCACTTCATATAATTCATTTATTCATCAAAACCCTATAAGTAGAAACTATTATCCTCATTTTATAGATAAATTAACTGTCACTAAGTAAATTAACTGGAATTAAGTAATTTGCCCGAGGTTAAAAATCCAAGACTCAAATACAGGTTTGACACCAAATTCTACATTCTCCAACAGCTGTAATTTCCTTCTACGTAGACTGTCTTAGGTGAGAAGGCAGCTTTTACAAGGCCCTGGGGATGCCAACATCTCTGTGTAGTAAACTGTTAAAGTAACTTCCAAGTGTAATTCCAAAAAGGCCACGCCTTATGAAGACGACTGATGAAAACCTGCTCTTTCCTCCTTCTCAGAGAGAAACCTGGTAATTTTTCATACTTTTGAAGACGACACTAATGTATCTCAATTTACTCAATCCTGAAAACACACATTAAAAATTCACGGGATATATGACAGTGGTAAAACAAGTAACAGTTTGACAGTTTTTATTACTGTCTTGTTATAAATAATCTCTCATCCAAGATAAGCAGCTATTATAATTACATGAGGCGTATTTTCTTCATAGTTAAACTAATAATTAAATAAGGATTTGTCTTTAATTAAAGTTTCTCCAAACACACACGGAAAAGCGGAAGACCACGTAGGAGCTGATACTGCTGAGGGGCAGGCAGCAGGACTCACCCACACGTCGTGGAGCCAGGCCTTGGTCTGGCGACGTCAAAAATACATGCTGGAATTTTGTTTCTTGATTTTTTTTCTAGGATCCAATGTCCCTAGAAGATGGATATGAATTACTGGAAATGTGGACGGATGGAAAGAAAACAGAACTGGAGAGAGGTGGCACCATGTGGCAGAAGAAGTCACATCGGGACATTCCGGTCTAGCTCCTTATCCCTGGAGAGATTGGCTGTTCTGCTCCATGACACTGTTGTCTGAGTGATTGGGATAGTTTCCTACTCCTCTATAAAAATGGGACCAATGATAGAAATTATATCATTAGTCTGGTGTGAGGAGTAAGGTGCACTAAGTAAAACATTTAGCATAGTCTCTGATATACAGTAAGTCCTCAATAACTAAAAGTTATTAGAAGAAAATTTAGTCTGCCCAAACAGAATATCATTTAGAATTGATCTCAAAAATTAAGAGTTGCTCTAAAAAATTGTGAAGAATAACAATCTATTGTTAAAACCAATCTGATTTTACCTAGAGAGGCTCAACTGATTGGCTACCTCAGGCTGCCGTTTCCTTTTCCCTCCTGTACTGATCTTCTTTAGCTTTGTGCTTTCAGGAAGTAGATTTCTCTGTGGATGCAGGATACATGGTCACTCTAAGTTAGCAAAACCAAACCAAACCAAATAAAAAAAAAAACTAGTGTTGTTGGACGAGCACATCTACGGGAAACCAGAATGCTCAAAAAAGCAAACCTCGTGATTATTTGTCAAAACCTATTGGTGGCAAAGACTTTCTAGAAAAGGGACATCCAGCTATTGGGAGAGTGTAGATAAAGAGGCCCTTATGTACACTGCTTATGGAGGCATAAACTGATACAATTTTCTGGAGAGCAATTTGGCAATGCACATCAAAAGTGTTAAAAAGTGCACTTATGCTTTGACCCAGCAATTTGTCCTAAGGAAAGAAAAAAGCCTGGGTTCCCAACTTTAGCAACAATATATTCCTTGATAAATCATTTCTAAGTTAAAAATCAAAACCTGAAGGAATAACAGGACTTCAAAAAATAATTTATGGTACATGCATATAAAGGTAGTTCTACAGCTATTAAATGTTGCAGAAATACATTCAGCAATATAAAAAAATTCAACATATAGTTACATCATAATTGAAAAAAGATTATAAACCTTTGTGTTAGTTAAAATTCTCCAGCTGAAAGTAACAGGAGACCAACTCAAGGTAGCTCAGGGAGGAAACACAGTAAGAATACTACTGGGATAATGGGATGAAACATTGGTGAGCAGTCAGGTCCGATACAGGAAATGGGAAGCTATTAATATCTTTTCTATGTCCTTCTATCACACTTACACTTGTCCTTGCATGTCCACTTCATTCTTCAGTTTTTTGGTGACTCTTTCTTCATGGTAGAATATGGCTATCCCATATTCTGGAATAGTATAACTCTGGACAAATCTACCAAGGAAAAAAAATTACTGAGCCAAACATGAGTCCACCATGGCTAGATATGACATCCAGGACCACTGTGGCCTTCAGGGGCCCCAAAACAAACATAAACATCCCTGAAAGAATCTGGTACAAGAATATAGAGGGAAATCTTATTTTTTAATTTTAGGGAAAAAAGTTATCTATCTAAAAAATTAATAGAAAGATATATACCAAATATTAACAGCAGTTATTTATGGGTATAAAATTATAAGCAACTTTATCTTCTTTTGCTTATAAATATTTTCTATAATTTAGACTGATATGTGTTAATTTTATGAATTAAAAGTTAATTTTAAAAGCTAAATTACCAGGTGATTATGATATAATGCTAAGGAAAATAAGATTTTAAAAATCCACATTGTTTATATCCCTTAACTCTATATAAAATATGTACACATAGAAAAAAATGGAAAAAGATCCAATCAAACATAACCAGTGATATCCCTATATGACAAATTACATATTATTTTTATTTCTCACCTATAATTTTCCATATTTCTCAATTGTTTAACAGGTAAATATTACTTTCATACTAGAAAAAACTGAGTTTGAGAGATGTGTATGCCCAGTGAGCTCAGTTTTTATTGAGGTGACTATAACATTGCAGGAACCACTGTGATTGCCAGATGAAAGAGTGATCTTTGGCATGTTTCTTTTTTCCTAGCCCCAAAATACCTGAAGAATCATAAAAATTGCCAATAGTAACAACTACCACAACCATGATTTATCTTGAGAATCCCGGGCACACAAAATATTTTAAAAGTTCTGGAGAATTCTGGGATTATATCTAATTGTTTAAAAAATAAAATTTGCCTACGATTATTTTACAGATGAGAACTGTTTAGATGTAAAGATAATAACTCACAGTAATCTTATACAAGTATATGAATTACTAAGTAGACGAGGCTTAACTATTTTCTGTCCCTATTAGAGAAAAGATAAAATGGATTTTAGTGGCAAGATGTTTTTAGCTACACCATCAGCCATGCCAAGGCCAGAAAGATATGAGCTAAAAAAAGAAATCGAGATTTGAGTAAACATAAAATTTTGCACTCAGCTCACTGCCACATGGTGGCTCCCATGTTCCCTGGCATTTGAAACATGAAGAGTGCTAAAGAAAATTTTACATGTTGTAAGTTTTGTCCTACCAAACCCACAAACTTAAATTGTAAATATGGAACCCTCAGGAAGGGTAAGAACACTAGAGAAGAATCTTTCCCTATTTTCTCAGAATCTTTAAATTAAAGGTATCTCTACCTAGGACAGAATAGTGGCAATGCCTAGCTTAGAAAATTTCTACAGATTTCTTTCTAGCTCTCTATATACTGTGATAAAGCCATAAAATAAGGTTTCAAATACCAATGAATACAAAAAGCACGCTGTTTTTGTAAAATGTACCCTAATTCTCTAATGGAAATACTTCACATTCCACATTTAACCACTGATATAACTGTTAGTTCAATAAGCATTTAATACAACACTGTTTTAAAACATATTATTCTACTCTAAATAAATTTATACTATGGTACTTCAAAATCTATCAAATATGGTATTTTTTATTTTTAACCATCTTCAATTATTTTTACATTAACCACTTTTATTTCACTCCTAAAGGTCTTAATCACATAGAATCAACAAATTCCTCTAAACATATTCCTTACGGAAAAAATGGAAGGAGATACAGTGAAATGGTCTTTGACAGCCATGGTAATTCTAATGGGAAAATATATGTAAACTGATAACAAGTTCTGTATATTAACAGTCTAAACATAGCTTTTACCAATAAAGATAAAATTAAATGCTAACAATGTCAGTGTTTTCAGAAAAAGATATGGTAATAACTGTAAAAGCATTATGCTACTACAAGTAATTTACAGAAACAACTAATAAATTTAACATAAATTCCCTCTAAAATGCAAGCCATACATTATCTCAACATGATGGAGATACATATCCAATGACAAGCCAAACTCTTTTTTTTGGCTAACATCCACAAAATTGAGAATGCTGTTCCTATTTTTCTTGAACACATATTTCTCAAAATAAGATTCACCATTAACATAATGTTATATTATATTATATTTTAACATCCTCTTTAAATAACCAAGTGAAAAATCAAACAGATACTATCATCAGTACATAAAACAGCAATCGGTAACAAGGTTAGCAAACAGAACACCGGGTCGCGCGAATCAATGCAATACCAGCACAGAGGCACACGTTTAACCCACTGGGAAAAATCTGAGCCACGAAACACGTTTTTTCATTTTGAATCTCTAGGCAGTCTGTGTATTTTGACCTTCGAGTGGTCAAAATATTTAATATGAGTGAAGCTCATGTTCCACTATCTACAAAGGTCTAATGCAACAGAAAAACTGTCATTTTATGCTGCTAAGAGTTTTTAACTAATTTTTATATGTTTATTTTGTTTAGCACACGAGAGAATTATACAGATTATTTTTTAAAAATTCAAATGTGGAATTTCTATATACATTAAACCCTCAGCATAATTTCTGCCTCTGAAGTGCTGCTAATAAAGTATTTAAAATTATTCAAACAAACATCCACTAAACAGCATTTTATTTTTATAACACTCTGTGTTAATACAATAAATATACAAAACTTCCAAACCACCGAAAACATGCAACGTTAGAGGGACAGATGGAGGGCATTTATATCGACCCATGACAGTCACCATGATGGCAGCGCAGTATTGCTCACTGACTAAATATACAAACATCCCTAGATAAATAATCCAAGTCCCAAATTACAAATCACTGAGCAATGATTTTCCAGTGTTCAAACTTTAGTTTTAAATAAAACAGCCACAACTAAATACTGCAAACTGAAAAATGACATGGGTGCTTTTGCTTGCACTGTGAAGACTCTTTCATGATTCTGATACTGGGTAATGTTAATATCAAACATCAAACACTCAACAAATGCCTATCTTTTGCTGAGTGAAAACATGACTATTTCCTAATTATTAAGGGAATAGAAAATATAAGAATTTAAAACCCCTACACCTTATCAAACCGTAAACATTGCCATCGTTTTAATGCACATTTATGTTTTTAAAAAACAGTTCTCTCTTAAGCTTTTATTAATCCAAATAAATGAATTTATAACAACACTTTCCCCATCCACACAAAAAAGTTACTGTTAGTTGTAATTATTATTTGCTATTTAACAATGGGAATTTCTACAGAACAGGTACTGACACTTTTATTCGTGAAGGAAAGTATCTCTGTATTTTCCAAAAGTCTGTATGCTATATCTTTTAGTTGTACTTTAAAGAAAAACAAAAATGGACTTGAGATATACATTAATAATGGACATAGTGTTCTTGTTATATTTTGTGGTTAATGTTTTGAATGTCTGTAAAATCCACACTTAATTAAAGCACACAGATGAAACATCTTCAGTAAGATTATAGATTCTGAAAAACTTGAACTGGCTTATTTGGTTGAGAAAGTAGGTGGAGATTATCGCTGATCAGAAATAATTCATCAACAGCTTAAAATTCATACTCTGAAACCTATTTTCATCAAAATAAAAGAAATATATTCCAAGTATATTACTTCAATAAAGTCCCAAATAAATCAAATGTAAACACCACGTGGCGGAATCTGAGTCATCTAGCAGCACTGTCAGGCAAAGCTGCTTTAACAAACAGGGAGGACTCACCACTCCAGCCCATTCCAGATTTAGGCAGAAGAGTAAAAGTCATTTAACCATTTGTGCCCATCTGATTTCTTTTTTTTAAAGAGTTGTGCAGTCTCAAATAATAAAATCTAATAAATGATCCTTACTTAAAATCAAACTGAATAAATCACTATCTATTATTCTATAAACTTAAATTAGCTAATGACTTCCAAAACACAGTATCACTACTTTACAAATGTCTTGGGTCTCTCTCTTTTTTTTTTTTTGGTATATTTTATTGAGTATGCTGTTACAGCTGTCCCATTTTCCTCACCTTGTTTTGGGTTTCTTAATCAGTATTAAAAATGATTCAAACTTTTAATGCAACAGCATAATAGAAGAATGAACTGTGCTGCACAGTAACAATTTTAAAGTAATTATACTCATAATGCGTTCAACTGTATATTTTTTTGCTTGGTGCGAGTTAAATGTTTTATTTTTTCTACTACTAAAAATTTTTAGTATAGTCAGTCTGTCTCAAAAATTGAAAGACTGAGGTGTATTAGGGATTCAAGTGTGTGTATGCCAGGGTCTTTTTATTTTTAATGCCACTAGATATGAGACTAAAAAAAAAATCCCTTAAATACTGTACGTTCTTTATGGACAAGGAGTTTAGGCTAGACTTTAATACCTCTGTTAAAAATTACACACATATCCCAAAAAAGAGCTGCCAAACACAATCTCAGTTCAATTAAAAAGGGTTGCCACAAGAATATACCAAAGTTTCCATACAGTAATATTTTACTATGATATGAATACTGAAATTTTTTTTAAAAAAAGGTATTCTCATCAGTACATTCTATTCCATCAATTTTCTACCTTTTCTTTTGGGTAATGCACTGCATATTATATATTCTCATTGCACCCCAATAAGCTTTTATCTAAAAGAAACTATTATAGAAAATCATTTCTATAATTCTACAAACAATTGCCCAATCCTACAACCATAAGCAGTGCAGAACCCAAAATACTAATTTTTTTAATTTAAGAAACATGGTGCCCATGCAAGATCAGAGATTGATATCAAAATATCAGCTACTCTAAAAAAGGAAAATAAAAAGATGAAATTTACATTATCTACTACGAAATGCACATAGGCTCTTCACTGGTGACTTAAACTGCTAAAAAGCAAGCCAATTTAAAAATCCATGTCTTTGATGGCCTATTTCTTTCAATATAAATAAGAGAAATAAAGCAACAACTTAGGCTCCAAAGAGTAATCCTTAAGTCTAAGATTCTTAAAAGAATGACAGCAGCTAGTACTAAATGCATCTTTAATAATAACTACCGTATTAATTTCAGTGTCTCACCACTGAAATAATTTGCTGAACATTCATCCTCCAAAAAATATGGAGAATATTTATTTAGCATGTAATATTTTTTTCTGCAAGGGGCACTAAAATCTTAAGAAACTGTTAGGTAAATAATAAGACAAGGAAGTTTTTCTGGTTTTCACCCATGCACAAGTGAATAAGAGAAATACATGCTATGTGTATTGTATGTTTTGAACATAAAAATATTTATAGAATACAGTAACTGGAGAAAAAAGTACCGTCAAAAGGTAACAGTGTATTGTTTGAAGATTCTCTAAATTTGGTTACCCTTGAAAGCATTCTGAGCTGCACTAGTTGCTGCAGTGGAAGCTGCGTTTGCAGCTGCAGTCTGGACAGTTTTGTTGGACATCACACCTGTTGCGAACTCTTGTTGGGCCTTCTCAAAACTAGCACCTGTTGTGCGATATAGTCCATGTACCTATAGAGGCACAAAAAGCGGGAGAAAATAAGTGGTCATCTACACATTCATTTTCAACAGCTCTTCAATTAATCTCAACATTACTCAGATAAAAGGAGTAGATTCTAGGCATGATTCCTAAGATCCAGAACATCAGCCACCATACTGGCAAGTAATTTTGTATTTAAATATCTTCTTAACTCAGGTTTCTCCTTTTAATCTCCAGTGCAGAAAAGATAATTATGCCTATGACAAACCAAAATAATTTAAAGAACTTAACCAAATGAAAAAAAGCCTGACCCTGGCTGGGGAGCGCAGCTGGTTAGAGCATCGTCCCAATTACCAAGGTTGCGGGTTCAATCCCCGGGTAGGGCATGTACAAGAAGCAACCAATGAATGCATAGATAAGTGGAACGACAAATCGATGTCTCTCTCTCTTTCTCTCTCTTTCTCTCTTTCTCTCTTTCTCTTTCTCTCTCTCTCTCTCTCTCTCTCTCTCTCTCTCCACCCCAACTCTATCTAAAATAAATAAAAATTTCTTAAAAGAGAAAAAAGCTTTGTTTCCTGCTATTTTTAATTAAGATATTATAGCATTAAAAGAAAACGGTTTAACATAAGAGACATTCAGACTTTAAAACATTAATGACTCCCTTGACAAATCAAAGAAAATAATGCCTTTTCTATTTCTGTACTGGCTACATATACACGACTGACCATGTTATAATCATATATGATACCACTTTTTCATTTAGTGTACCAAGAACTATTTATGTCCTTAAGGGTACTTCTGCTACCCACCCTGTAAACCACTTAACCTTTTGTGTATGGTCAAGTTTTAAAGGATTTACAAAAAAACACTTCTGTGAACTATCTGTCCATACTGATTCATCACTCAAATCTTGGGATTTATTATCATGAGCAGGGTTCAAAAATGCTCTATTAGCATACGTTTTAAGATGCATACACCCAAATCTGGAGAGGGACCCAAGATGGCAGACGAATAGATGGAAGCTTCACAAACCTCTCAGGACCAAACTGGAATTACAACAAAATTATGGACAAATCATAACCAACTGAATAACCAACTGAACAGTAGCTGGAGAGAAGTCTTACAACCACCAACAGACGGAAGAGGCCTCATCACCACAACGGGACTGGTAGGGAGTGTAGAGGAGGTGCAAGAGGGCTGGCTGGGCTCCCATAGGTGGCAGCTGAAGTACCAGAGGGATATCTCAGTCACCAGGGTGGTGTCACCTGAGAAGTGTAGGGTCTAAACCCCAAGCTGGGCTCCCCAGCCTACAGCACCAGAACCAGGAAAAGAACCCAAATAAATTCCAGCTTTGAAGAGCAGCAGGGTTTCTGTCCACCATCAAGAGACAGCTGCAGACTCAGCCTCTTAAAGGGCCAATACACAAAGTTCTGTTTGTAAGCACTTACCCTGGGGGCAGAGTGGACTAGAGACACATGAGCAGAGTCTGGGGCTGGTGGCTCTGCGGAGAGAACTAAAGGAACAGCCACCAGGATCCCTGTGCTGAGTCATCCCCCATACTGCAGGGGCCATCTTTCTCAGGCAGAGCACTCCCCTCCAAGTGGCATCAGCCTGAGGGGAAGCAATAGCCCCACCCACAGGAATCATTCTTGCCCCATCCGATGGTGTTTACACCCCGCTGATGAGGAGTACAGCTGGAAGACTTTCACTGATAAAGCCTAACAGAAAGCCTGAAGGCAGAGGCAAATCTAAGACTTTAGCTGACACTCGCCCAGGCCCAGTGTCCGTAAAAGCCAGACTTGGTGCACAGCCTGGTTTACTCTGCACACAAACAGGCCCAGCAGAAGGAGCCACAAGCTTTGGATTGCTGATAGGTCCCAAGAGGTTGCCCAGGGCCAGTCACAGGCAGCATCAGACAGAGGTCTAAACCATAGTCTTTGCAGATCTACCTAAATAAATAGAAACAAATACAAAGAAGCAGCCAAAATGAGAAGACAAAGAAACAGACCCCAAATGAAAGAACAAGAGAATTCTCCAGAAGAACTAGATGAAATGGAGGCAAACAATTTATCAGACAGAGTTTAGACTAATGATTATAAGGATACGCAACACCATGAAAAAAGACAGAGAAACCATAAAAAAGGACCAGTCATAAATAAAAAATGCAATATCTGAAATAAATAATACACTGGAAGGAACATACAGTAGGTTAGATGAAAAAGAGGATCAAATCAGTGATTTGAATGACAAGGTAGAAAAAAACACCCAAGCTGAAGAGCAAAAAGAAAAAAAGAATTTTTTAAATCAAGAGACCTTAAGAAACCTTTGGGACAATCTGAAGTGTAACAACATTTGCATCATGGGAATACCAGAAGGAGAAGAGAGTGAGCAAGGGATTGGGAACCTACTTGAAGAAATAATGACATAAAACTTCCCAAATCCTGGTGAAGGAAAAAGACACACAAGGCCAGGAAGCTCAGAGAGTCCCAAACAGGTAGGACCCAAAGAGGTCTATACCTAGACACATCATAATTAAAATGGAGGAGGAGGAGCAGGGGGGAGTGGGGAGGAGGAGGAGGAGGAGAAGGAGGAGGAGGAGAAAAAGAAGGAGAAGGAGGAGGAGAAGAAGAAGAAGAGAGGAAAATAACAAAATGGCACTGAATATGTATCTGTCAATAATCACCTTAAATGTAAATGGCTTAAATGCTCTAACTGAAAGACATAGGGTAGCTGAATGGATAACAAAACAAGACCCATATATATGCTGCCTCCAAGAGACCCACCTCAGATCAAAAGATATACACAGACTAAAAGTAAATGAATGGAAAAAGATATTTCATGCAAATGGAAAGGAAAAAAAAAGCTGGGGTAGCAAAACTTATATCCAAAAAAATAGACATTAAAACCAAGGCTACAGTGACAGACAAAGAAAAACACTACAGAATGACAAAGGAAACAATCCAACGAGAGGATATAGTCCTAGTAAACATTTATGCTCCCAACATAGGAGCACCTAAATATGTAAAGCAAATACTGATGGACATAAAAGGAGAGATCGATAGCAATATAGTCATAAGAGGGGGAGATTTTAATACCTCACTGACTTCAATAGATAGATATTCCAGATGGAAAAAGTTTAACTAGGAGAAAGTGGCCTTAAATGACACACTAGATTAAATGGATTTAAGTGACATCTTCAGAGCATTTCACCCAAAGCAGCAGAACATACATACTTTTCAAGTGGAATGTTTCCTAGGATAGACCACATGTTAGGACACAAAAAAGTCTCAATAAATTTAAGAAGACTGAAATCATATCAAGCATCTTCTCTGACCACAATGCTATGAAACTAGAAATCAATCACAAGAACAGTAAACACACAAAGACATGGAAGCTAAATAACATATTAAGATGCATAAACTATGAAGCACACCAATAGATGTAGCATCAACTACTTGATAGAAATTTGAGAAAAAATAATAAAGCATTTTAGAGCAAATATTTATTATATGCCTATAAACTTGGGGAGAGAGAGGAAGAAACAGAAAGGTGAACTTGTAATTACACTGCACTGTGATTAGGTCTAAATTAGAAGCCTGACTGAAATGCAATCGAAGCCAGTTTGGAGGACAGGGGCAGCACATCAAAGTCAGTCCTTTCCCCAAACCTGGATAGAAACTGGTAATTATAGAGTAAATGTTAAGTGTAAAAAAGAATAAGTCAAAGACAGTCAAGTTTGGATACTGGGATGCCATTTCAAAAAGACAGGGACTAGGAAAGATAGGCTGGTTTAGGGAGGGAAAGAGGTGCTGGTTGGATTCTGAGCAGTCACACATCTACAAATGTTTACTAAAGACCTACTCTAGGCCTGCCACAGGAGGCAGGTGAAGTCTTGGTTTAGAGCTCAAGAGAGGAGTGGGTTAAGGCCATGGACTCCGAAACCGTTGGCACATAAATGGTAGCTACAACTCTGATATAAATGAAACTCCCCATGAAGAACGCAAAGCAGAGGCCTTGTGCTGTTCCTGCCAACTCTTGGGGTGGCCCTTCCAGATCTAAGTACAGCGCTCCATGGAGGCGTCCGACCCTGCTGAGTTGCCGAGCTGCTTAAGCTTTCTTACTGGGGGCTCTTTCCTCTTCCTAGTAACGCTCAACTATGGTGGGGCGATAAAGAATTACTTTCAACACCATGAATTTTCATTCACATGGAAAGATGAGTCCTTCGACAACCAGACTGATCTGGAAAGGAGATGCAGAAAACGAATCCCTACAAGATTCATACAGGCGTGGTATAGTGCCACAGACCCCATCAACATAACACAATGCAGCTGGGAGCTTTCCAGACTCAAGGGAAAAAACTGGTATTTGACATTGACATGACAGACTCTGATGATATGAGTAGATGTAGCTCTGCAGACATATATTCTAAGTGCTGGGCCCTCGTGACGAAGGCCATATGCATCAGCTGAGCACTGAAGGAGGACTGTGGATTTCAGTGTCGCCTCTGGGTATATTCTGGAAGAAGAGGTATTCACTCTTGGGTCTTTGATAAATCAGAAAATTGTCCTCTGCAGTACAATCTGGGGGCACCAAAATATGTAATGCAAATCTTGGATATAAAGGGGGAGATCAATAGAAATACAATCATAGTAGGGGCGGATTTTATCACCCCATTGACTTCAATGGATAGATATTCCAGACAGAATAAGTTCAACTAGGAGACAGTGGCCTTAAATGACACACTAGATTAAATGGATTTAATTGCTATCTTCAGAGCATTTCAACCAAAGCAGCAGAATATATATACTTCTCAAGTGCACATGGAACGTTTTCTAGGATGTTAGGACACAAAACAAGTCTCAGTAAATTTAAGAAGACTGAAATCATATCAAGTATCTTCTCTGACCACAACGCTATGAAACTAGAAATCAATCACAAGAAGAACACTGAAAAACACACAAAGACATGGAAGATGAATAACATGTTATTAAGATGCATAAACTATGAAGCACGTCAATACATACAACAGCCACTCAGTTCAAATTTGAAAAGAAAATAATAAAGCAAATTATAACAAATATTTATTATATGCCTATTATATGCCTATATTACTACATTTACAAGGTGGTCAAGACATTAAAAAGGAAGTCACCTACATGAAAAAATTCACCCTTTTGTCAGAAAAATCTATAAACATAATAAATAAATACTTTAAAAAATATGCCTTGGTTGACCAAGGTATTCTTGGACATAAAGAAAGGTGCAGTAAGATTTTAGCTCTCGATCCTGAAACAATTCATGTGGACCCTCGACAAAGACTCCAAAAGCATCACAGTTCACTTCAGTGTTGGGAGCATTTGAAGGAGCACTTGAAAAGGTAGCCAAATGTCCGAATCACATCAAAAATGACAAATGTGGACCCTGGTCCGATTGGAAGATCATACTACAGTACTGTTTTCCACAGCTGAATATCAATGTTACCAAAGGAATCAATCATTTGCTGAAGAGCCCATTCAGTGTTAATCCTAAAACAGGCCGAATTTCAGTGCCTATTGATTTACAGAAAGTGGATCAGTTTGATCTGTCTACTGTTCCAATCATAGGCTCCATCTGCTATGAATTACATGCCATTTCCACTAATGAAGAGGAAAAAGAGGAGAACAAAGCTGAATCCAATATCAAACACAGAACCAGAGATTATAAAAAGACCAGTCTAGGTCCTCACATTAAAGTTTTTGAACAGTTTCTTGAAAACCTGGAAAAATCTCACCCAAGAGACCTTGTTAAGAAGAGTGACTTACAAAAAGACTTCTAAAGATAGCAACTCCCCTCCAACCAATGTGGATAACTTCTACTTTCAACCAAGAATCAAACACTTCAAGAGTCATTTAATAAATGTGGCAGAACCATGTATGCATTTTAATGCTCAATCAAAGCAAAATTTCTTTTTCTTGATGCTGAAAACATTCCTAAGACCACCAAAGGAGAGTGTCCCGGTTCCTGGACGGAACAATAATGGGGGTAATAGGAGGACTGAAGATAAATTTGTGATTTTAATATTATAGAAAGATAATTCTAAGATTTCTGATATAAATAGTCACTTCTACCAGTTGCTATATATTGAAGTGACTGAGCAGTAACATGTTCAAGGCTTTAATCTCAGCTAACTGGATGCAGCCTCCATAATTCTGGAGTGAATATTCTAGGTGAATGAGGGCTTTGTCCTTAAGTCTTAGACTACTTAAGTTAATTATACCTGCAGTGTAAATTCAGTCACTTCTTTGCTTATTGATATTTTTATAGGTCAGGCCACATTCTACTGCCCATCTTTTAAAAATTATTTTAAACTAGGCATCTAAACCTACCAAAACTTTTATAATTCAAAAGATGTGAGTTACTAGGTAATCTTAGAGCCTAGCAGAGTACTGTTTACAACTGCTGCAATTGTACCTCCTAACTTCTTCCCTTAGAGAACTACTGGAGCGATTAAAATAGTCTATATTGCAAAGAAGCAGTTTTGAAAAAAATCCAACTTCACCAACATAGAACCTGTTACATGTGTCAAAACATTTGGACTTTCTATATATCCAGATACTTAAATTTAATTTTCAAGTTTTCATTTCTTTCATATTTGATTTTGTGTGATATATTCTGAAGTGTCAGATTTCTTTTGTCTGGTTTTACAACCAACCTAAGTAAAACGGCACTCTGGTTTGCATTCTATCTTCTGAGAAGCACTGGGAAGCAAGCTATCAGGCTGGTGCTTTCCATAACTAATGAAAATTTTCTTTCATTTGCATTTTCTTTATCATTGTTTTCTCTATAGCCACACTGTCTTCTTTAAAAATTTTTTGGATTATATAATGCAGTCAACACGCTGAAATGCCTTGCATTTCTTTCTCTTTTCAATTTATTAAGAAAAATATTGAAGACTATTGTGCAAAATTAAAACATACACACACAAAGTAGAGGGTCAAGAACGAAAGCCTATTTAAGATACTGATATTTAAGAGGTACCCACAATAAGAAGGAATGACTAGGAGAGGAAAGGGAAAAACCAGGCACCTTCTACAGATGTCAGGGGAAGAAAGCATGTTAAGGAATAAAGAGCTGTCACGGTAAAAGGTAAGAATACCCAGACTGTCCTGGATTATTCTGATATAGTGGTGCAAGCACATGCCATATTACCAGGGATCAAAGTGTGAAAAGATCAGGGGGAAAAAGAGAGGGCTGACAAGTACATATACTGGTAAACCCTAAAAGTCTTTTCTTCTAGTAACCATAGCACTATCGTTAAGTATAGAATTATTTTTGCTCCTCTTTCGAAACCAAGTTATCTATAGAACATTAAAAATACAGATAAATTACTACTCCTATGTTCAAGAAATTATCTCACAATGAGTACATATGATTAGATTCTACAAAATGAAGTGCATTATAGAAATCTAATAAACTTTCTTTACTTACTAGACCCAGTCACAGTCCAATGTAATTACAGGTTCACTTGCTTCTCTTCCCTTTTCAACCAAGTTTATAGGCATGTAATAAATAAATATTAGTTCTAATTTGCTTTGTTATTTCTTTTTCAAATTTGTATTGAGTAGCTGATGTGATATATTTATGGGCTTCATAGTTTAATTACTTAAAATGAAATTCATAGCCCCACAGAGCACAGAGGCAAAATAAAGAAGTAATAGCACATACTCTCAATGGTCCATATCTATACAGACCCAGAGAGCCACCTAGAGGAAAACAATCACACCAGTATTCAGTGCACGATGCTCAAATACTGTCACCGCTCAACACCTCGAGTTTACCTTCCATAACACAAGAATATCTGTTGCCCTGTCTCTGAGAGTTTTCCTCAGGATGAAATAATTATGTAAATGTGTTACACTAATAAAAATTAAAACTATCCTGTTTCCTTAACCTACCTTCAATTTGTCTTAGTCTACACCAAGGAGGTGTATGACAAAAAATACATATATATGGGAAGTAAAGAAACACGGCATTTTATTTAATCAAAATAATCAAACATGTTTCCATAAAAGATTATAGAACACCATTTCAAGAATTCATGCTATTATTAATATAAGATCTCTGGCATATCAAAATTATTTTACCTTTTTTAAAAGCTGGGAAAATATAAACAGGTGAGTTTTTGAAATATTTACACTCTTGTTTTGAGTAAGTTTTAAAAAACTTACGGATCCTTAAGCCCAATTTTTTCAATTAACCATTTTCTGGAAAAACGCTATAAGCCCTCTCATCCATCTGGGTCTGATACCCCTTCTGTAACCTCTTGAGCACCACTCTGGGCTCATGCTACTGAAATCCCACTCATACTTTGAGGTCTATCTCAAATACTACTGTCCTCTTTCTGCAGGAACTATATGGCTCTCCCTATAGTGAGCAATCCCTACGCCATGGACATCTTTGAGGCGGGTATCTTATGCTGCTTCCTTTGAAGGGTTTATCTACATGTCTCATACCCTACATGCTGTTGGTTCCTTGAGGGGAAGGGCTCATATTCACTCACCGTTACACCTCTAAAAGACAATACGTGGTAGAAACCACTGAATAATTATTTGTTTAGCTGCTAGGAATTTAAAAATGGCCTAAAATTATCTTCATTATTAAAGTGCTACCAAGTAAGTGCAATACTGGTCTAGTAGACTATATCCACACTGCAAAGTAAAATGTTTACTTTGTAATTACCTCAGAGGTTAATTTTTTAAAAAGTGAACATAACTACTTCAAACCAACTAGGATGGCTGTAATCAGAAAAATGGAAAATAAGTGGTGGCGAAGCCATGGAGAAATCAGAACCCCTGCTGGTGGAAACGTGAAACAATGCAGTCACTGCAGACAACAGCAGGCAAGGGAGGGAGGGAAGGAGAGCCCATCTGTGACAACGGAACACCGGCACAGTAAAATTGCTGGCCTTCTGTCTTAGATCCAAAGCAAAGCCCCTCAAAATGGGGTGAACAATTACAATGTTTTCAAAGAAAGTGAAAGAGATAATCTTCTGAGATTAAAGACATATAATAGATTACTGTAACAAAACATTTATTGTAAAAACCAATTTAACTAATAAATGAGACTTGTCATTATTCTGGGTAGTATAGCCAAATTCTATACCCTCACACAAAATAAAAGAGTATTTGCAGAATGGGTATTTTGGTATATAAAAAAATTTTTAAGTACTTAGGGAAACTTGTTTTTTAAAGAAGTAAATAACGTTTTTCTAAAATACTTTCAAAATGCCAAAAAATCACTATTAATAATTATATTATGAATGTGTACACAAGAGTCTTTGCACAATTTTTAAAGTTCCATGGAAAAAATAATGCATATCTATCAATAATTGAATCTAAAAAACCAAAATAATCAAGCAGAACAGAAAGAGAATCATAGATACAGAGAATGCTGACAGGTGCCAGAGGGGAGGGGGTTGGGTGCATGAGCGAGTAAGATGAAGGGATTAAGAAGCAGAAATGGGTGGTTACAGAATGGTCATGGGGATGTAAAGTATAGCACAGGGAATAACGTAGTCAGAGAACTTATACCCGCGACCCATGGACACGGTCAACGGCGTGAGGACTGCCTGAGGGAGTGGGGGAGCTGAGTGAGGGGGGTGGAGCGGGGCAAAGGGGGGAAATTGGGACAACTCTAATAGCATAATCAATAAAATATAATTTTTTAAAAATCACTCAAAACGAGATCCCAAAAGGAACATAAATTATGTACTGTCTATTTATCTCTTCCATATAAAGTTATTCTAGCTCTTACAACAATTAAAAGAAAGAGGAAATTTTGGATTCCCCTCATATATAGTCTCCTGTAATTCATTCATTTATTGTTACGTGATCTACTTATAATATCCCTCCCTTAGCCCAAAACTATTATTCAATTTTAATAGTTTACTAGAGAAAGAAGATCTTAAACACACACACACACACCCCATTTAGAAATAATCTAAGGAAAAATTTAAGAAAGTTAAGGACTGAACTATTCCCTTATTTATAAAAGAGGTACAAAAGACAGATATTCTTGCATTTCAATTTTTTAAAATTTGAATTATAATATCAAACTATGGGGGGAAAAAACATTAAGTTACCACAGTGATCATGCTGGGAACTCTACCTACCAATGATTGCAACACATCAGAATGCCAAAACATTCTCAAAATGGTATTCACTGTAACTGAAATAAATATATACCACAGAACACATTCAACTGAGGATGGAAACACAACAGCCTAATAAAACATAACAATTCTAGAGTAAAAATATTGAGTGTACAGGTAACTTCTAGAGGGCATTAACTGTTTATGAAGAGCCTGACCTCTAGTGGTTATAAAGTATGGCTACATAACCCCAAAGGATTTTTTTTTAACAGCCATTTTGAGTTAAGTGCAGAAAATAAAATAAAAAGGAAAAAATAAATATCATTTTTTATTGGATCTCAATTTCTATCAAAGGAAGAGAAATCTATGTCATTACAAATATGAAAGCTGGCTCAAATTACATTTTAGCTTACATTATCCCCACTAATTGTGGGTATGACTTCATAAAGTCATACAGAAAATCATCTCGTCTAAATTCCTTATTTCAAAGATAAAGAATATGAGATTCAGAGAAGTTTAGGAACTTGTACAGAATGAAAGATAGTAAACACATAAAAAAACAGGTAACTAGGAACTTCTTTAACCATGAGGTAAAAGAAAAAATGGTCAACCAATACAGGGTATGCCACACAATTTCCATATAAATACATTTATTTGAGAAGGAGTCATATTTCTTTTGAATGCCTGACATACAACAAGCACAGCTCTAAAACTTTTCATGTTCGGGATCCTGAAGAATTGTGCTACTTGGGGGAAAGCACTGCCGGTCAAAGGCTTTAGAGCGCGGCAACCGAGCAGTCAGTCACACAGCAGCTGCAAATCAACACTTCCCCACACTCGGACTCTATTATCATCGGTGCCGCACATTCCCCTCCGCCACCAGCACTGGTTAAAATTCCCTCCACATTCTTCCCTCAGTAGATTCTTAAATGATGGGAGTATTCTACCACAGGCTCTCTTCTCACTGCATATCCACTTTCCAGGCTTCATTTACATTAAGAAGTTAATACTTCCCAAGTTTAGAAATCCAACCTAAAGCTTTTTCCTTTGCTCCCAACTTACGTGCCCAAAAGTCTACCAAGTGATTACATTTTAATGCCCCACCAGAATTTTAAACTTTCCACATATAAAGTTGAAAACATCTTGATGCCTCAAATCTGTTCTTCTTCCTGTGCTCTCTTCCTGAATGACCCACCATCTAAAAACCCGGGTGTCATCCTTGAGTCTTCCCCTTATCCTCCACTTCCAGGTCCAAGTTGAATCAATCACTACCTACTCACTTTCCCTTACTACAGTAACTTTCCATTGCCACTTTCTCAGTTGAGGTCACCATCATCACTAGCCAGCTTCCTAGCTTGTCTCCCAGTCTTAATTTCTCCTTGTACTACATCTGTGACCCACAAATCCCAAATCTGTTCCTGAATAGCGTTTATAAAGCTCAGGTAGGATCAATTAAATTACTCTCCTCTTTGTACCTCTTCTATGGTTCACCACCACTCTCTGGAGAAGATTCAGACTTAACAAAGTTTCCTAATTCACAAGACTCTACAGAATATAACCACGCTTATGTGTTTGGTCTCATCTTTACTTGTCCCCTACCACCAGCCAGCCCACTTCTCTCTCTGCTCTAAGCTTATTCCCCATCCGTTCTCAGCTACTTTTAATTACCTGAATATGCCACGCTGTTCCCTGCAACTAGATATGAAAATGGTGGCCCTGCTACCTGATACCTCCTTATCTTTTCCCTTCTCCCTCATTCCTTTCCTTAGATAACTCCTGTTCATATCATTTCACCTAAGGCAGTACAAAAAGACCTCCCTACTAAAAGAGATCTCCATAACTTGGTTAGTTTCCCTCCTGTGTGCTCCCTATACTTGGCCTTATCAGAGCTACCAAATCACTGGATTGTGGTATCTATTCCTTTGTTTCTCTTCCACACCAAAATGTGAGCTCCTTGACCTTATAGTGCAGTACCTGGCACATAGCACATATTCTTCAATGGTTTTTTTAACAAATGAATAAAACTTGCAGCATACCACAAAACCCTCCACTGTACTCTAAATTTATTAAATTTCTAGTTTTATAAAGCGCCCCCAACGGTATATCTGGAATAATAAAGAAATTGTACAAGAGATATTGCAATAATCAGGCTACAGTGAAGGTATTTTGCATTTGTGATTACCATGTATCATCAGTTCACTTTGAGAAAAAGAGAGTATCCTTAAGTGATCTGGGTAGACCTGATCCAAATACTTAAATGCCTTATGAACAGAACTGAGGTTTCTCTGAGAAAGAAGAAATCCCACCTGTGAACTACAGCTTCATCTTCTACTTGAGAATTTCCAACCCTTCCTGACTGCCCGCACTGCAGATTTCAGACTAACCTAGTCAGCCCCCACAATCACATAAGCCAATTCCTTTCAATAAATATCTTCATTATATTGTTTCTCTAATGGAACAGGCACCTACTAAACAAAAGTATATATCAAACCAGACCCTGAATATAAAATGATAAAGAGGTCAAAAAGACCAGTAAAAATAATTAATTTTTTTAATCCTTACCCAAGAATATGTTTATTGATTCTAAAGAGACAGGAAAAGAGGAAGGGAGAAATGGAGGGGAGGAGGAGAAGAGAGAGAGAGAGGGAGAAACATCAATTGGTTGCCTGCTGAATGCACCCCCAACCAAGGATCAAACCCACAATCTAGGTATGTGCCTTTACCGGGAATCAAACCCGCAATCTTTTGGTGTATGGGACAATGCTCCAGTGACCTGAGTCACCCAGCCAGGGCGGAAATTACTTTTAATTGAGACCTGTGCTATGCAATTTACTATCATTGCTTCATTTAGTCATCACACCAAGAAAAGTAGCGGTTAATTCTCATTCCTTCATTCAACATATATTTGAGTACCTATCACATGTCAATCACTGACAGTCACCGTTTTAGATGTGAGGAATACAGCCTGAAAGCACACAGACTAGGTCCCTGCTCTCGTGGAGCTTACAGTGTGAGAGGTTACAGAGAGCATGCCTCAGTTCACACAGCTGTATGTGAAGGTGCCAGAATTTCAACCTGAGTGGTGTGGTTCCAAAGCTATTGCTCTCCTCATTTAATTCCAATGATACAAGACACATTCACCCTGGAAGAGCCTAACAAGATTGATACCTAGAAAATGTTCACTACACGGTGCATAAAGTGACTTGTGCCCAGATCCCACCGTGTGTAATATATAGATAGCATGTTCCCCAAGAAAACAGGGGATGACATAATCCCTAAGACATGGGGTAAGAGAAAGATTCTGTGGAAGAGGCAGGAAGATTTGAGTAACTTCTTGAAAGGACACTAGTAGAGAAGATGAAGCACCCCGAAAGTTAAGCATGGCATGAACAAGAACTGGGAACATACATGATGTATTTAAAGAAATTGAGTAGTACCGTTTGAGGAGAATAGAGAGTCTCGATCCGGGAGCTGTGAAAGAGATTAGCACTACTTTCTATAATCACCTCAATCCCATTCCCCACCCCATGTCTACTTCATAAATCTTTAGAGTGCTGGGTTTGTCTGGGTTTTTTTTTTTTTTAATTTAGATTAATATAGTAACTATATATCAAATGGACTGAAGAAAGTGGGGGCAGGCTGTGACTGGCCAGTCAAAAAAAATTCCGGATTCCTGAGGTTGGGAATGAAAAGGAAGAGAAGGGCAGAAAGATAGTTTAAAAAAAAAAAGGTATAAAAGTATCTAGGAAAGTCACTAAAAAAGTAAACACTGACGGAAATAGTCAAAGTGCTGACACGAATGTTAAATGGAATCATCTAGAAGTACTTAGCACCACCTCATTTATAGTAGGTAGTTAATAAATGTTCCTTTAGAAAAATAGTTTCACTAAAATAGAATGTGTACACTACACAATTTAGCCTTTTAGAGTACACAAGTCAATGGTTTTTAGCATATTGCCAATGTTGTGACTATATCCTCTATACAACTTAATTTTAGAACATTTTCATCACCCCAAAAAGAAATTCCATAACCATTAGCAGTCACTCTCCACTCCACTCCCAGCCACTGACAACCACCAATTTACTTTCAGTTTGCCTATTTTAGACATTTCATATAACTGGAATCATACAATATGTAGTCTTAATAAATGTCTCTTGAACATGAATCAGAACCTCTGGAAGAAGAGCTAGCTCTGAGAAGAAAATGATGAGTTTATGACACATTACTGTGAGACGATGGTACCAATCTGTTGGCAATGTAAACAGTCACCTGATGATGCAACTAAATGTTTATGAAAACCATTATATCGTGCAACACCAAGATTCTAGGTCACTCAGATAAACAATAAACTGAAGCAACGACAGGCTGAAATTCCCACAAAAAAAAAAGATTGGAGAGCACAAAATGAATGAACTGATTGCATTAAGAAGACTTTTACTAATAAGCTGGACAAAGAAATAAACGAAAGGGAAAGAACAGCCACAGAGGCAAGAGAATGAGAACACAGGAAGGAAGGCTGAGGGGAAGAGGCGCCTGCAGTATAGAAGACTACAGAATTCAAGGAGGAGGAAGACTGAAAATAGATTTTAGGATTTAGTAACTTAGGAAAGCTGAGTTTCAATAGTATGTGTGTTTAGCTCAAAACAGGAATAAAAGGTTTTATGAGAGAAAATGAGCAACAAAATTTGGACAGAAAAACACTACCTAGCCTCCATAGAGTTTTGAGAAGGACAAAGACAAATGTAGAAGTAAAATATTTCAAGAATGCACAGTGTTCTTAAATATAAGGTAAAATTATTTCTATGCATTTCTTGTACATATTATCAAGTTACTGGGCATTACAAAATTTCTTAAAAGTTGTATAGATTTATTTTCTTTAGAGTGAGATCCACCAAAAGTCTTTTATCATTTCAAAACATAGATGTTATTCCCAGGGTTGCTATATCATGTTTGAAAACATATAGAACATCAAATACATATGCATATATATCTCATGATTAATCTTTATATTAAAAAACCATTGATTTCTCTCCTACTCTATGCAATGATTTTTTTTTAAGACTGTGAAAACAGCCATGGGAATTCTACAAGAAGTATAGATAATTGGGCAGTCGCTAAAAACAAAGTTCATGTCAAAACCCAGCCTGAACCTGTCACCAGCTCACTTTACACTCTTACATTAATAATTTAGTGCGTTAAAACTTTAAGTACAAATAAAATGCACATACCACACTTCCATTAATTAAACAGGCTAAGACATTTAACATTCAAAAAAGAAATCAAACTATATAAAAAATAATCCAAATTTTAAAAATAAGGTTAACTTTTCAATTGTAAAAAACTTCAGTTAACAGGATTTTTAAATATTTCCTTTTTAAAGGAAGTTAAAAATGTGATATGTGATGCAATTTTCTAAAACATATCTACGCATAACTTTTAATTATACAAAGTAATCCTCAGAGAACTAACTTGCACAAGAACAAAATATGGCTTGAGGCTACACTACAGTAAGAACAAAATGGGAAAATGAGTTTCCTATAAAAATTTGCAGCCATGAAATTTCACTCACCTTTTTAAACATAACTAGTGAGATGACTGCTGATGCTGTGAAAAGTGCTGCTATGAATATCATCATGATTCCAACAGGAATACTTCGGTTAAGACCAGTAAGGGATGAAATCCAACCACTATGAAGTAATAAAAAGGAAAGTATAATTAGGCAAATAAATCAATGCACACTTTTTAAAAAACTAACATAACGACTAACACATATTCAGCTCTCATGAGCCAAGCGGCATTCACGTTCTCTATGTATGTTCAGTCATTTAATTCTCCCAACAATCATGTAAGACAGTGCTGTTTTTAATCCCTACTTTACAGGTGAGGAACTGAGTCACAGAGATATTCAGTACCTGCCCAAGGTCACACAGTTAATAATAAACGGCATAGTCTGAATTCAAACCCAAACATCAAACTCTAGCCCTAGGTGTGTACCACCAGATTTTATATTTTTTTAGGCCTAAGTGTTCATTATTACTTCCTTTTAAAGTTCATTTTAGGTTTTGCTTACTTATAAAAAAAATATTTGCAAACCATATATCCAAACAAAGGTTAGCATCCAGAATATTTAAAGAACTTTCGAGGCTCAACAGTAAAAAAAGAGAGAGAGAGAAAGGGAGAGAAAAGAAAAAAAATCAATGGGAAAATGAGCAAAGACATAAAGAGATACTTCACTAAGAGGATACAAAGATAGCAAATAAGCACATGAGAAGATGTTCAACATCATGAGTCATTAGGGAAATACAAATTAAAACCTCAATTACATATCGCCATACACCTATCAGGATGGCTAAAAAACAGCAGGGACAATGCCAAATGCTGCTGAGGATGAGGAAGCTGAATCACTCACACTGCTGGTGGGAATGTAAAATGGTACAGCCATTCTGGAAGACAGTCCGTCAGTTTCTTAAAAAACGCTAAGCGTGCCACTTCCATATGAACGAACAATCACAATCTTGTATTTATCACAGAGAAATGAAATCTTATGTTCACACAGAAATCTGTTCACAAATGTTTACAGTGGCTTTATTCATAATAGCCCCCAAACTGGAAACTCCAGAGTCCTTCAACTCTGGTTGAACAAGCTGTGGTACATCCATATGGTCAAATACTACTCAGGAATAAAAAGGAATGAACTACGAATACACACAACAGCCTGGATGACTCTCCCGAGAATTATGTTGAGTGAAAAGGGCCAAAGGTTACACACTGTACAATTCTATTTATATAACATTCTTGAAAAGACAAAATAACAGAGATGATGAACAGATTAGTGATTGTTGCAGTTAAAGAGGGAACGGGGCAGGAGAAGTGAATGTAACTATAAAAGGGCAACGAGAGGTCCTTTGATGATGGAGATGTGCTCTATCTTGACTACATCAATGTCTAGACCCTGGTTTTGATATTATACCAGTTTTACCAAGATATTACAATTGGGGAAAACTGGGTGCCTGCAATCTCTGCAGTATTTCCTATCACTATTTGTGAATCTACAATTAACTCAAAATAAAGAGTCTGATTTTTTAAAAATCTGCTGAATTACATGAGGTCTATCTTAAAGCAGGTCATCTTGTATGCACCGTCACTAGCAGATCCCTATGCCATTTCATTACTACTCATGCTGTTATGCTTAATTTTAACACTTTGTCTAAGTCTGTGCTAAAAAGCAAGACATTACTTTAATTTCGTAATTTTTAAAAAAACTTGTGCTGTTAACATAAGCAGTATTTTTTAATTAAAGATTTAAAACATTTCTGTTGCCTCGAATGTCAAAGACTAAACACTATTTAAAATGATGATGAATGCTACTTCTTCCTAGAACTGACTTAAAATACCTACATAAATTCTCTGCATGTATAAATATGCTCATTAGGAGATCTGATTGCCAGTCCCTACTCCAATTCAGTAGTTATATACTGAATGTAGTCCTCGATATACTCTACAGTTACATGCTCATTTTAGTTTACATACGCAGTGCAGCAATTTTGCCTCGTGCATGCTTTTCAGCTTAAAAGAACTCAACTGCATGCACCTCAGTTATAAAAAGAGATAGAAGGATAATTTAGAGATGTGTACTCTTCTACGTGCCATCTCATTCAAGGAACATTTGCTCTAGAGTGCATGGGCAGAGATATAAATGTGCTATTACCTCCTAGCCTGGGTCCAAATAATGTTCGTTTCTGAGGATCCCCTACTGAGTGACTATTTTGCCATGCTGAGAATGACAATGTTGTTTAAAAATATATGTATAGATTTGGAAGCAGCCCGAGTGTCCATCAGTAGATGAATGGACAAAAAAGCTGTGATTCATTTACAAAATGGAATACTACTCAGCCGTGAAAAAAGAAGGAAAACTTACCCTTTGCAACAGCATGGATAGACCTGGAGAACATTATGCTACATGAAATAAGCCAGTCAGAAAAAGACAAGCACCATATGATTTCACTCATATATGGAATCTAATGAACTAACAAACAAAAGAGAAACAGACTCATAAACAGAGAACAGCCTGACAGTTGTCAGAAACAAGAGGGATTGCAGGCCTGGGTGACAAGGTGAAGAGATTAAGAAGAAAAAAAACCCCTGACAGATACAGACAACAGTATAGTGATTACAAGAGGGAAAGGGTAGTGGAGGGAGGCAGAAGAGGATATGGGGGGAATAAATGGTGATGAAAAGAGACTTGAGATGGAGTGGTTAATACACAATACAATATACGGTTGATGAATTACAGAATTGTACACTTGAAACCTATATAATTTTATTAACCAATGTCAACCCAACAAATTCAATAAAAATGAAAAAAATACATGTGTATATGTATATGCAGTGATTCCACTTTTTAAGACATGTGTCCATATGCACATGTATATGAAGACATGTTTGTATACCTAAAATAGTACTTTACACACATTAGGTCCCCTTTTCCTTGACATCCTTGAATTTCTTTTCTGTCCCTTCCACTATCCTTGGCCCTCCTATCTAATCACGCCTTAGTCTCCTTTTTACTCTTCCTCTTGGTGCCTGTTATATATACATTTTATTTAAACTAGATACAATATGTGGTTTTTAATTATTTTTTATCATAATTTTCAAATGGAATGGTTTGTCCAAAGGTTATGCCTTAGAAAAATTTTAAATACTAAAAAAATGCAATTTTTACTTCTGTTTACTTTTGCTAATCTGGCTTTTCTCCGTTAACTATTTTAAAAAATTTTTTTAATTGATTTTAGAGACAGAGAGGAAGGAGAAAGAGAAATAGAGAGAAAGAAATGTTGATTTTTTGTTCCACTTATTTATGCATTCATTGGATGATTCTTGTATGTGCCCTGACTGGGGATGGAACCCAAAACTGTGGCATATGGTTAGGACACTTAACTAACTGAGCTATCTGGCCAGGGCCTCCCTGTTACCTATTTTTAGCAAGCCAAAAATTACATAGAGATATTAGATGAACAGATTAACTAGAGTAATTAAAAGACTTACCAGTTGCCCCAGTTGTGAAATCCTGCAGCCTGTAGTACATGTACAGCAAACTGACAAATATAGACGAAGAAGAATACAAAGAATCTGAATGAACTGTCACTCCTTTTTGTAAAAAAAAAAAAAAGGGGGGAGAAGAAAGTTAAATGTCATTTTCTCAATACCTTTACATTCACATGCAGAATAACACTCAACATGTAAAAATATATGTATTTTTAAAAATACCTGTGGCAACTACCTGAGACTTGAAATGATCATAACATAATAATTTATGTAAATCCTTTGTTCAAATACTAGACGATATTTTTATTCTTGCAACCTCAATTTGTCCTTTCGATTTCCAACTGTACCACAAAATATCTTGGCAAAAACTTTATTGTATTCTTTTTATTTTTCTTACAAAATAGCTTCACTGAATTATAATTAACATACAATAAACTTCAAATATTTAAAATGTACGATTTGATGGTTTGACATATGTATATATCCATGAACCTTCTCCAATAAAAACAGTAATCATACCCCAAAGTTTCCTTGTATACGTGAGTAATCCCATCCCCCCACCCCACCCACTGTTTGGTCACTATAGTTTTCATATTTTACTTTTAAGTAAATGGGATCATACACTATATACTTTTTTATCTGCCTCTTTCACTCAGCACAATTATTTTGAGATTCACTCATGTTGCACATGTCAGAAGTTCAATCTTTTTCACTGCTAAGCAGCATTGCACTGTATGGTTTTAATCACTCACCTGTTGATAGACATATAGGTTGTTTCTAGTTTTTACTATTATAAATAAAGCTGCTATAAACATTCATCTATAAGTTTTCATGTGAACATATATTTCCTTTTCTCTTGGGTAACTACCTAGAAGCAGAATGGCTAGAAGCCATGGTAGATACATGTTTAACTTAAGAAACTGCCAGCCCTGACCAGGTGGCTCGGTTGGTTGGAGCACTGTCCCGTGCACCGAAAGGTTGCAGGTTCTATTCCTGGTCAGGGCACATTCCTAGATCGTGGGTTTGATCTCTGGTCAGGGTGCATAACGGAGGCAACAGATTGATTGATGTTTCTCTTTGAAATTGATGTTTCGCTCGCATTCTCTCTCTCCCTCTCTCCCCCGCCCCAACCTTAATCTCCTTGGGTGAGGATAAAAAAAGAAAAGAAACTGCCAGACTATTTTCCAAAGGATTTTTGCCATTTTATATTCCCAGTGGCCGTATATAAGTGTTCCAGTGTTCCAATTCCTCCACATCTAACACCTGGTATGATCGATCCTTTCAATTTTAGCCATCCTACCAGGTATATTAGGGGATCTCATTTGATTTCAATTGGCATTTTCCTAATACTTGTTTCTGAGCACATTTTCATGTGCTTTTTTTCATCCATCTATCATCTTTGATGTACTGTTAAAACATTTTTCTGAGGTTTTAACTGGGTTATTTCCCTTATTGTTCAGTTTTATGAGTTTGGGTATACAGTCTTTTATCAGATATATGCTTGCCAGGATTTTTTCCCAGTCTGTGGCATGTCTTTTCATTCCTTTAAGAGTATCCTTTAAAGAGCAGAAGTTCTGCCCTTTTATGACTCCAATTTATCATTCTGTTTTTATGGATCTTGATTTTATTGTTGTGTCTAAGAAATCATCGCCAAAGCCAACAACGCAGATTTTTTTCCCTGTTTTTCCTTAAGATCCCTGAAAGGAGAAGCCCAAGGGTCCTTACATCGCACTTAGAAACTGTTGTTATAATATCAATTCCAGAGCTTTAAATAGGTTTTTAAACTTAAAATCAAATATCTTCATATAAAACAGTTAAATTTTTTGGTTCACACTCTGTCAAGATGTTAAAATAGTGTTGCGGTTTAATTATATTTAACTTATAATTTCAATTAACAAACTATTCAAATATAAAAGCTGTAATATCCCCATGGATATGGAGTATATTATAAAGAAAGAAGACATACATACTGTCTATTTCCCAGAGACAGCTTTTAAAAAGTATACCAAGAAAAGCTTAGAAGTAGCCAATCCAGCCTAACAAGTAAAAAGCTGAAGAGACTGAAACATCAACAATTCTTCTTAGATTCCAAAAGATAAGTGAAGTCACAGGGCAAACTGCTACCCCAAAATTGGAGAGACAAGTGAATACACAATGAAAACTTAAAAGAGCAAAACCCATGAGCAAACACCTTCACAGAAACAAGTGTCACCGCAGGAAAAATTGCTGGAGGCTGTAAGTGGACAACTCTGAGAGCAGGGGGACCTACTCATGAGAGAAGCCCCACACATTTATGAGCTCTACCATCCAGAGTTCGATCTGGTTCTCAGAGAATATTGGGGGGAAATCCCCTCATGCCAACTGCAGGAAGGGAAAAGGAACTATTTGGAAACACTACAGATCACTCTACTCTCGACAAGGTTAACAAAAGCCTAAAGTGCTGGGGTCTTACTAGAGCCTAACCTATACACAAAACAATACAAATGGAGCCACTTTAAGAGTCAGAGCTGCCATTCCAAAGAGACTGTCTTGCACATCCTAAATCTCAAACCTTTGGAATGTTAAAAGGCAAAATAACCTTTGGACTGGGTCCAAAACAACGCTGTGCTCCGAAGAACTGTTTGCAAAGATAACAAGAAAGAAGAGATTTTGACTACTAGACTGAAAATCAACAACATTGTTTAAAATTAATGTCACTATGTTACTTATCTGCACCACTAGAAACGCCTTCCTTCTATTGAGGTAATTGTTCCCTTCCCTTTCTCACAAATACCTCTTATCTTTGTCTCCCAATTGGAACACTATTTGGGTTTCTGCCTAAACCAGTGCTTCCCAGAACAGATATTCTCTTTTGTCTCAAATGCTTGTGCCTCTCACTTTGGCCTTATTATTGGGTTAATACCTACATGGGTAAAGGGAAATACCGAACTCCCACTCTAGCCATCTGTCCCATCAAGAAAGAGGGGGAACTGAGAAGCACTGGTGAAGTTCACAGTCCAGAAGAGGCACAGCACAAGTAAAAATTACAAGGCATACTAAAATGCAAAAAAAAAAAGGGGGGGGGTCAGAAATTTACAATTATTATTTAGTATGCTAAAGCCTTTAATGCATAAAGTAGATGGCAAGCAAGAACAGATCAGAAATTAAATAGAGAGATGGAAATTCTAAGAATGAACTAAATGCTAGAGATCAAAAACACTGTAAAAGACATGAAGAATGCCATTAATGGGTTTAATTAGTAGATTGGAAATGGGGAGGAAAGGATCTTGAGCTTCACAGTCTCTCAACAGAAACCTTCAAAACAGAAAAGCAAAGAGAAAAATTTTAAAAAACCACAAAACCAAGGACTGTGGGGCAGCTACAAAAGCTGTAATATATGTTTAACAAGGATAGCAGAAGGAGGAAAGGAACAGAAGAAATATTAGAAACAATGATGACTGAGAATTTCCCCAAATTAATGTCAGATACCAAACACAGATCCAAGAAGGTCAGAGAATGCCAAACGGGACTACGCCTAGGCAAATCATAATCCAACCACAGAAAATCAAAAATAAAAACAAAGAAAAAAACCCATTAACTATAGAGAATAAAGGTAAGAATTACATCTGACATCTCAGAAACCATGCAAGCAAGAGGAGAGTACAGTAAAATACTTGGAGTTGGGGAAAAAAAATATCAACCTAAAATCCTGAACCCTACAGAATTATTCTAATGTGAAGAAGAAAAAGACTTCCTCAAAGAAAAGTTGAGGATATTTGTTGCCAGTAATCTGACTTACGAGGAATATTAAAAAAAGTTCTTTAGGAAAAGAAGTCCAGCATTTGTTCATATAACGAGAACAGTTTGTGTGACATTGATGGAACTTGGCAGCCAAGGAGAGCAGACAGAAATGCACATGTGTGAACAATGACAACTTCACTGTACTAGCCACTGGGGGCAGCAGATGCCGTTGAGTGAGTACGTGTACTCTGCGGCCATAGCAATCAAAATGAGCAAACAGAGCAATAAATCTGCATCAGATTTTGAATTAAGCTTGAACATTCCCCCATGGAAACTGCTGGAATGATTCAGAAGGCCACAGCTACGGGCAACTGGTGATTGGCAGCTTCTTCACAACAATGCGCCCACTCACGCAATCACAGCTTGGACAGTTTTTTTGGCAAAATATCAAATCACCCAGGTGACTCAGACCCACTACTGCCCAGATTTGGCACCCTGTGACTTCTAGCTTTTCCCAAAACTAAAATCACCTTTGAAAGGGAAAAGATTTCAGACCATCAATGAAATTCAGGAAAGTACGACAGGGCAGCTGATGGTGATTGGGAGAACTCTGTGAGGTTCCAAGGTGCCTACTCTGAAGGGCACTGGGGTGTCATTGTCCTATGTACGATGTCTCTATTTTTCATATTAAATGGCTGGATACCTTTTGGACAGAACTCATAGATCAGAACTCAGATCTACATAAAGAGAGAAAGATCATCAAGGAAGGAATCAGCTCAGGTAAAATGAAAACTTTAACTTTTTTATTCTTAGTTAATCTAACAGTCTGTTCAAAATAACAGCAACACTATATTTGATTATACATGCTAGTGTATGCTTATGTATAAGTGAAACGAATGACAGCAATGATGAAAATGAAAGGAGAGAGGAGTTAGGATTAGTTTGTATTATAAGGTACTTACACTACCTGAGAAGTGGTAGTAGTATTTAAAAGCGATGTAGATTAGTTGTAAATGTATATCATATACTTCAAGGACAAGGCAAGTATAATCTGCTTTACACCACAGCTTTTCAACATTACACTGTAAGTCCAAGCTAATGCATTAGGACAAGAAAAGATATTTAGACTGGGAAGGTAGAAATAAAACTGTCTTTGTTCACAGATGACATGACTGTCTATGAAGAAAATCCAAAAGAAGAGACAAAACAGAACAAAAACCAAAAAACAAAAAACCTCTCCTGGAACTAGTGATTATAGCAAAGTTGCAGGATACAGAGTTAATGTAAAAAATCAATTGCTTTGTTACAGAGCAGCAATTTTGAACTGATGTGCCACAAGGATTTTTAAAACATGCAATATCTGACTATTTAGTCATGGGCACTGACCTCTTTTTCCTTGGACTGTCAAATAAAAAAATGATAACAGCCAACACAACAACAGAGGTACAGTGTGAATGTATCAAAACTATACCTATTTTTTAAATCAGATCAGCCAAAAAAAAAAATTTTTTTTGGTGTGCCACAGAATTTTAGTAATTAGTTTATATGTGCCGTGAGATAAAGAAGGTTGAAAATCACTGCCATGGAGCTATAATAAACAAGTGGAATTTGAAATTCAAAACACAATACTACCACCCCAGCCAAGCAGCTCAGTTGGTTAAAGCATCATCCCCACACACCAAAGTTTAGGGTTTGATCCCAGGTCAGGGCACATATAAGAATCAACCACTGAATGCATAAATAAGTGGAGCAACAAATCAATGTCTCCCTCTCTCTATCCATTTCTCTCTCTCTCTCCCCCCTCCACTCTCTCAAATCAATAAATAAAAAGTTTTAAAAAACACAGTAACACCCCAACATCACTTAGGCATAAATCTAACAAAATATGTAGAAGATCTACATGAAGAAAATTACAAAACTCTTCTATTCCAGGCACTTTGAAAAAGCAGGGTTCTTTAGAGAACACAATAATGCTGGGAAAAATAGAAGGCAGCAGGAAAAAAGGAGGACCTAATATGTGAATTAATTCCATAAAAGAAGCCATGGGCATGAGTCTACAGGAGCTGAGCAGGGTTGTTGAGGACAGGACATTGTGGACATCACACATTCATAGGGTCACCAGGAGTCAGAGCCAACAACGTGGAACAACAAACCTCTGATAAAATAAATCAAAGAAATAAATAAATGGAGAGATGTTCCATGTTTGTGAATAGGAAGAGCCAATACTCTGAAGAGGTCAGTTTGTCCCAACAGGTTCTATAGATTTCTTTACTCAAAGGAGTTAAAAACTTAACTCCACACGAAAGCTTGCATACATATGTCGATAGCAGCTTTACTCATAATAGCCAAAAATAGAGCAACCAAGATGTTCTGCATTAGCTGAATGAATAAAGAAAATCTGGTACATGCCATAGTGGAGGAATGAGTGGTAGTTACACCAACCTCCTCCCAGGACCAATCTGGAATTACAACCAAATTGTGGTGAAATCATCTGGAAAAAACAATTGAACAATAGCAGGCTAGAAGCCTTATAATCACGGACAGACAGAAGAAACAGCTTCACCACAATGTGTCTGGTAGGGAATGTGGAGGAGACGTGAGAGGACTGGCTGTGCCTCCACAGGCGGCAGCTGAGGTGCCAGAGGGATATCTCAGCAGCTGGGGAATCTCCCTGAGAAGTGTGGGGTCTAAACCTCAAGCTGGGCTCCCCAGCCTACAGCACCAGAGCCCAAAAAGTACACACATAACATACAGCTGCAAAAAACGGCAGGGTTTCTCTCTGCCAGAGATGGATGGCCGGAGGCGCAGAGAGGTGTTTAAAGGGCCAATGCATAAATTTTTCACATGCAGCCACTTACCCTGGGCTCCAGGAAAGGGGGTGAGGGGCAGAGTGGACTAGAGATGCTTGAGGAGAGATCTGGTCACTTTAGGGAGAGAACTGAGAGAGCAGCCACCAGGATCCTGGTGCTGAATCATCTCCCATAGGCAGGAGCCATCTTGCTTGGGCAAACTACTCCCTTCTGAGTGGCATCAGCCTGAGGGGAAGCAATAGCCCCGCCCCCAGGAGGTACTATACCCGACCTGTGGTGCTTAAGCCTGACTGCTGAGTACAGAGTGGCTAGATTAATAACTGAAAGAGTCAGCCACAGACAGTAGATACCCGGTAGTCTCGAACAGGCTGCCTAAGGCCAGGCTGGGACAACATCTGACATCACCAGAAGCAGATCCAGAAAGAAGAAACTGGTAAATGCCAGATGCTACCGAGATGAAATCCACCATGGTCTTCTCCATGATTTGCAATATTTTCTTTCCTGTATAGTTTTTTAACATTCATTTCTTGTCCTTCAAGTTTGTGCATATTAAGTCACTAGATTTTATATTATAGTTTATTTCAATGCTCGTATTTTGCTCCTCCCCCTTACCCCATTTTACCTTCTTCTTTCCTCTTACTATTTTTTGTTTTAAATTTTGTTTTCTCTCTTGCTACAATTGTTTCCATTATGCAGTCTTACTATTTCTTCCCCATCCATCCTCCCGAAACAATTTTCTTGTCAATGGTCATCTCACATTCTTTTTCCCACTCTAAGAATACCCATGTTCTCTCTCTACCTTTAGCAATCTTTGTTCCTTGGTTGTGGATAGGGTAGTTGTTGCATTTTCTCAATTTTTATCTCTAGATCTTCACTGTTCTTGTATTTCAAATCTTGAATTTTACCACTGCCTAAGGTAAATTAGTTATATGAAGATATAACTAATTATATGATAATATAATATCATATAGATATCTTCATATAGTTATAATTTTTTCTGTGGTTACGTGAGGAGGCAAAGCATGTCTACTATGCCTACCTCTTGACCGGAAGTCCTGATTTCAAATATTCTAATTTCAACTTTCCCTGTAAAATTTTTTTCCTCTCAGTTCCGCTCCAAATAGTGAAACAAAACCCAGATAATTAACAGATTTGTGATACACTCTAAAGGGCTGAGATATAGCTAAGAATTGAACCCACAGATTAATAATGCCAGAAATAAAAATGTTCCACAAAGCATTTTTATTTCAACTGGAAAGGGGATAAAAGAAACTGAGTAACTTCAAGCAATAAAAGGCAAAAAAACAAAAACAAAAACAAAAACTGGCTTTTAATAGTTTGTTTTGGCTACATTAGTCACAGAGGGTTTAAAATCCAAAGTCTCTAGTCTCCGGTCACTTTTAAAGTCTCAAATCAATACATCCCCATTGCCACCCACCAACATCACGACAGATACACTAGTAACATGATGAAAGCAGGCAGGTAAGAGGCCAGATGTCAAAAAATTAAAAATTAAAAAACCTTGCGCACCGGGCTTAGATAACAAGGAAAAGGAGAGCAGTAACTCTCTTCCTAGATCAGGCAAGGAGTACCTAGGCCCTTTTCATCCCTCCCCAGCCCACAGCTGCAGGAGTCCCTTGCCCCATTCCTTGACCACCAGCCTCCCGTATTTCAATATATCCGAAGGTTCTTTCCTGGTTTTCCCTCCTCCCGTCTATTTTCTTCCCTTTATTTTATTTCTAACCAGTTTAGTTTTCTGTTAAATGACATCTTTTCTCTCCAAATCCCCTAATCCTGTCTCTTTTTCTTCTAAGTTCATTTCCCCCATCTGTTTACATATCTGTGTTTCTAATTCCCTTGTGTGTGTTGGGGGCTGCGGGTGGGGAGTGATAAACATTCCAGTTAATGGAAGAAATTTTATGTTGAAATAGGAAAAAGTTAAGCAATTGAATGTGGCCCTCTAATTTCCCTAAAATATTTTCTGCACTGTACATGTCTATTTCTTAGTAATGCTGCCTCTTATTCATGAGACTTGAAAGAGGTTCATTATTCACAAATTAACTTATTCAAATGAAAATGAGTTGATAAACAATTGAATATATGGGCTCAAACAGGGCTGTCATCTAAATCAGCATTTCCCAATTTCTTAAAGCGAGAATCCAAAAAAGTGCTCCACAAAATTAATAATAATGATGATGATGATGACGGTTTCATAGTCAAATCACAAATCATACCAGGCTCTTAAGGAGTCTAAGAAATCCTAAAATGAATAAACTTGCTTATTAACTTTATTATCCAGCTGTTCCCAAACTTAAGCTAATGAACCATTTTCTTCCACAATACCTACTAAAATCCCACAAAACATGCATTTAGGAAATGTTAATCCTAATCACTGATTAAAATATACCATGCAAAGTATTATACTTCATCTTATAGTCTAAATAGTTTTAAAACATTGCTAACTTTTAAAAACCAAAAGTGAATTTACACAGAAAATAACTACAAAATTGCTAGGTGAAAGTGATTCCCTTTAAATATTACATGTATATTTATCTTACTTAGGTTCATTTATGATTTAGGCTATAATCACCACCTGTGATTTTTTTTTGAAGGAGGGAGGGAACAGCAAAACTTTTCTTAAAGTTAATTGTACCATATGGAATAGAACCTTTTACAAATATTAAGACTAAGACTGCTCTCATTTTTCATTCATTCATTTTCATGTTTAATTTCTCTGAAGTGGGAGAAAAAATGGAATTTTACGACTTAAAAAACCTAATGAGATCCTTCCGTACTTCATAAGCACAGTGACTGGGTGTTCACGCTCTCATATGAGATGTGCCTCCCTTAAACCCTGTTGTCCGACATGTCTGACATGAAAAAAAAACCTAATGATACAGAGGCTTGTGATATATAGGCTTTTCTGAAGGTGTTATACAATAATAAAAAAAATTTTTAATGAAAATGTGTCAGTATTCCCTTTAAGGTGTACCACAAATTATTTACTTCACAGATTTAAAAAAAGCATATTTTAAAGTACACACATTTTACCTGAAAGCTCCGTAAAGTGGTCTGTACCAACAGACAAATGAACAAGGAGTAAAAAGCAAGAACCACAGGATACTCAATCCAAAATCAACTCCTCTTGTAGAATCAACACAAATCCAAGCCAAGCATCCAAAGATATTTAGAAACAGTGTTACAGCATGGACTGTGGAATCAAAAAAACAAAAAAGGAAATGTTTACATTCAATTTATGAGTTCACTGAACAAAAACTGTAAATGAAAAAACTACTTACCAAGAGCAAATGTATTCTACCACATGTTTTCATTTAGTATTTTTCAAAACATTGCTGTTCCTTACACGTTTGATTTGAAAACAGAGTAATCAGAGGAAAAGTAGTCCTTGTACACTCACTGTCTGGCAAAAATTCTTTTGGCCCTCTCCTAAAGGGCAATTACACAGCTAAGCCACAGAAGCGCTACCTGAAGGGCCTCTTTCCTGAGAAGGAAACACGTGATATGTCTCTTGATCCAATGCCCAAAAAGAAAGTAGTGCCTGCCAGGAACAGAACCAGGACTTAGAAAGGAAAAGATCCTACACTCAGAACTCTATGTGTACAATGGGGCTACAGATGTCTCCACAAGCACACTATACACAGAAGAGAGGTTCCACGTGCAATCTCATCATGACATTTTTAAGCAATAAAATTAGAATCATTGGACTAAAAATAACTAATACAATAGAAATTTTCAATGACTAGTCAGTTTCTAAGAATTATTAATTCATCTTCACTGAGTTCATTTTTTGAGAGCCTGGAGTACAAACTGTGTTTTGTAGAGGATTAAACTTATTAAAGAAAAAAAATACACTATGATACATTTCATCTCAGGGGGCAGATCTTTCTTTGGCTGACACAAATAGATCTTGGTAAACTCTTCTTATGTTGTTAATAATTACTTACCCTGACAGACCAAAAACAAAAAAATCTGAGTAACATATAACTATAGTATCACCCTAAAGAACCATATTTACCCATTATAATTAATAATGTTACGCACTTCCAAAAGTGTATTCACTGGTTGAATTTATTATAGGAAATAAATTCTTCCAAAGTTAAAATAATTTTTAATGTGAATTATCAATTCAATAAAAATATACCAACAAACTACTACTTGAATTAAAAATAACAAATGAAAAAAATCTAGTGAATCTAAATAATAAAACAATCTCAACATGCATAAAAGTAAACTTTAAAATCTCTTTAAATTATTAATCAAATAAAGTTAATAATTAAGGGAACAGGGCCAAAAACAGACCTTCTAGGATGCCTCACCTAATTTGCTCTCATTGAACAACTAGATAAATATACAATCTCCAGAGTAAAAGAAAAAGCTCCAGAAGAGAAAAATCTAGGTTATACTACTGAGCTAATCAATATCCGTGTTTTAATTTTTCAGCTATATAAATACAGCTCTTCTAGCCTTAAATTTCATTTCATTCTATTACACAAGAATGACTCTTACTAGTTAGTTTATTCCCATTAAGATTTCTAACTTATGAAGTCTAGTTTACTAACAAATTTAATCAAAATCTTTTGCCTCAAAATACAAGTAGTTTTGTTAAGGGCTTAAAATAAGAATTCAAAAGATTGTGAGATAGAAAATTATTACTCTATAACATTAAATGGCATCTAGTTGCCTAAAAAAGTATTAAATATTCAGAACATTCTAACTCAAATATCAATTTTTGGAGAAATAATTTTAATTTTATTTTTACTTATGTTTTTCCTCACCTTGAGGACATGCTTAGAAAGAAGAGAAGGGGGGGAGTGGGGGAGGGAGGGAGAGAGAGTGAGAGAGAGAGAGTGAGAGAGAGGAGAAACATCAATGCGAGAAACATCAGTCAGTTGCCTCTCACGTAAGCTCCTACTGGGAACAAAGCCCACAACCCAGGCATGTGCCCTGACCAGCAATCGAACACGTGACCTTTCAGTCCACAGGACAAGGCTCCAATCAACTGAGCCACACCAGCCAAGGCAGAGAGAAATAATTTTTAAAAGTTTACTAATCTCCTTAAGAAAGACAATATATGGGGCATGAGTACTTTAAAGTTCACAAAATTCTTCCAGGTTTAGGCTTTTTTAAAAAATAGCAATTTAAGTTTGTGTAATCTATTAAAAGTTTTTTATAAATGTTTTCATACTAACAAACAAATATAATAAAAAAATCATTTATCTGCACTCCAATGAAGAGTAGGACATTTAGGCCTACTTACTAAACAATTGGTCCACTTATAGAGATCAAAAAATATATATGTACAGAAAGGCAAGGTAATATGAAATGCATGATTCTGTGTTGCTAGTTTCAATACAATTCCAATCCACTTGTTGGCTTCCAAGTGTAGGTAGAACACTAATGAAATATTTAGGCCATTTTGTTTATATGGTTTGCAAGTTGAATGATTCTTCATATAAAACTTCAATTTGCTTTATTAAGCACTCAAATCTGGTGTTAGTGGACCTAAATTTGCAACTATCACTATAATATTCTACTTGTTAAGCTCTGTATTATAATGTAGACACCTAACATAAACAGCTTTAATAACAGTATTATCTTCTTCACTGAAGGGTGTTTAATGTAGCTGGCCTGTTTTTCTTTTTCTCTCTGCTTCTTTTAAATCAAGTGTACAGGCAAAGAGGCTGAGATTCACTTCACAGTGATATTTCTAAATGCTTCAAGTAAGGTACCTTTGACAGCATATCTGCATCATATATAGATTTAAAATGTCAACTGTTTCTTCATTTTGGTGGTCTGTAGGTGGTATAACATGTAAATTCAGACTCTGGGTTCTGCAGTCAAACTATCCAACTCCAACCTTACTTCCTGTGTAATACTGGACAAGTTACTAATTCTCTATGCTTTAGCTTCCCTATCTATAAAACTGGACAATATAGCACCTGCTTCACAGCATGATTACGATTTAGAAACATAATGTATATAAAAGTAATTAAACTGTGCCTTGCACAAAGTAAATACTCAATAAATGTTCTCTCTCATTATAATTATAATTACAGTATAAAAGCACTAGTCAATTCCACAGTCAGTAAAAGGTTGACATATCTTGAAAATAACTTACACGGCTTCTATTCTATGAAATTTAGAGTTGTTACTGAGCTGGTACTGAATCTTTGTTCCAGGTAATGCTTCTTCAAATCAGAACCTTATCTGGAATCTTGAACCCTCTCTGAAAACAGTTAACACATCTGCCAAATGAACAAGATTAGGAAAACCTACAGCCAACTATATCATTTCTAAGAACCTCAGAAAGGTATGTATTTCTAAGACAAAACAGACCTATTTTGAAACAATCAGCATTGGTAAAGTTAACCATTCATTTAAAATTAATTGTCTCCCCATGCAATCTCTATTTACTAAATTCTTTATTGAATTTTCTTCCAACCCCCATCTCTACCAGCAAAATATGTTTTTCACTAAGCCAAAGAACTTACATCTAAAATGCTAGGCCAATTTCTGCCCATTAAAAAATAATTATTATGTATACTTGCATATATTATATATGATTATACTGATTAAATAAAATATGAGCTGGTTAGCATGAATACACATGGAATCAAAACCTTTAATGTTAACAATATATGATACTGACACTGGGGAGTCAGGAAAAGATATTAGATCAACAACAAAAATCTCCAAAATAAACTAAAAATAAGGATTAATGTACTATCTATGGGGAGTCAATTCTCACATTTCAAAGCAACTTCACATATGAGAAGAATGCTCCTAAAAGATTTTGAGAAAATTACTTCACATATTTGGAGGGGAAAAGGGCTCCCTAACATACAGGAAAAACACACAAATTTCCTCCACCAAGAATGCACCCTGCAAATTATCCATTAACCCAAAGGTTGTGTAGGTGAGAAGTTGTGACAGCTACCTCTCCTACTGACAAAATGATATTAAATGGGACTGAGATGACTGTTTGAAATGAAAAATGAAACTGAGCCCTAGCCGGTATGGCTCAATTGGCTGGAGCGTCACCCCATGCGCCAAAAGGCTGCAGGTTCGATTCCCAGCCAGGGCACATACCTAGGTTGCAGGTTCCATCCCTGATCAGGGAGGCAATTGATTGATGATTCTTTCTTTCTTTCTCTCTCTCTCTCTCTCTCTCTCTCTCTCTCTCTCTCTTTCTCTGCCTCTCCCTTCTCTCTAAAATCAATGAGCATATCCTCATGTGAAGATTAAAAAAAAAAATTAGAAGTCCCAGTCCTTGATCCCCACCAAAACAGGTTTCACAGTGATAAAATATCTTTAAAAAAAGGAAAAAGAAAATGAAAGAGTAAGTGGGAATTCTGTGTACATACAGCAAACTATTAACAGCTTGACATTTTACTTTTAGTATTCCATGAGTGATAATTATACTCAAAGGAATGTATCACACACCAAAATGTACATCCTAATGTCCTGTTCAATAAAACATCCTATATTAACTGGATGCTTTCAATAATGAAAGTATTCATCCTCACTTGAAAATGAAGTGTAAATTGTACTCAAAGCTATAAGAAAAATCAGTTTATATTATAATGTTTTATGCCCCTTTAAAAATAGCCATAATGCATAACAGAATTTTTAATGACCTTTATTTGCATAAAAATAGTATGCATAATTTTTTCACAGCAAATATTACCCAGATAAAGTTTTTCAAAAAAAGAACAGATTATTGCAAAATTCTACCCATGTGACAAAGAAGTCTTTTCCTCAAAAGAATGCCAGTTCTCACTACACAGGTTTTTCCTCAGCTAACAACCTAGGTTGTCACATATAATATAATTTTGAAGTACCCAAGTATATATTTCACTCTGAAAATTAAAAGATCGATAGGAAAAGACCAATTAATAATACTATCCTTAATACATGAGTTCCAAACAAAGGTGGGTTTGACAATAAAATATAAACTTCGTTGAACAAATATATAATTTATTCTGTACTCACACATCCACAAGTAGTACATAATCTTTACTGTCTTCTGGAATTCTACAGGAATGTCTACAGAAAAGTCCTGGTAGAAACAAGGTCCCACAGGAAAATTGCTAGGAAGAGGTGGCCAATTATTTTTTCTGCCTGCAAAATTTAAAAGAAAGTTATTTATATTAGGACAAATATGGGCTATTCATATTTTTGGTTTCAGAACAAAGAACATTATCTATTGTTTTACAAATATAACACTGTATCTCTATATTCTTGGACAACTCTGAAAGCCAATCTTTATATCTCTAAAAATTTTCCTTGAATCACTTTAGAAACATTAGATGGTAAAATAATTTTCCAGTGTCATATAATATTTAGCAGGAACCATTTATTTACAGTTGAAACAAGAAAAGAAAAAAGAACACAGGGACACACATATTTCACTCTGAAAATTGATTGAAATCAATGTTTCTGAAATACCTGTAACTAAAATCTATCATATTTCCTTAGTGTTGACTAATACAAGTTATTTCTTGTGACTCTGCCCTAAAAAAAAATTTATTTCAAAATTCCAAGACTCTGGCTCTCACATGTAGGCCATGTAGTTTTTAAATCTCTACAATTTCTTCCTCAGTGTCTTAAATCTTTAAATATAATTCATAACCCATGTGGAAAGGGAAAACACAGCTTTTGAATCTTTTGAGTTTTCTACCATTAACACCATGAAGATACACATGATTAACCAACACCAAAATATCAAATTCAGAAATCCCAAAGTCTCAAAAAAATAATATCCAAAAGACACATAAGAAAATTACAAAACTAAGAGAAAACATGAAACAGTCGTGAAAAAGAAGCTAAGGAGTTAAAACACCTTCAAAAACCTAGAGAAAAAAAATTCAAACTGTGAGAGAAAAAAAAGTATCTATATAAAGAAATTAGGTTGAAATTAGGGAACCAGTGGTAGAAATATAAAACTAAAATTAAAGCAAGAAGTCAAACATTAAAAATAGCAAAATTAATATCTGAAGGCCTTTTTCTCATTTTAGATATTATAATCCCACAACTTTTTAAAATTAGATTTTACATACATTTTATAGACCAGGAAAATTTTCATAGCAGAAAAAAAGCATAATCTATTTCTGATTCTCCCCTACATGTCTCCAGTATTTATCATCTTTTCAAATTTCAGGTAGTTCATACATTTCTCGCATAAGTCTCATACTATTGAGAGGAAGCCACTCAAGACAGTGAAGAAAAAGGCTCTGAAACCAGAAGTGCCAAGCCACATACTGCCTAGGAGGCTGTGGGCAACTTAACCTCCTGAAGACTTCGTTTCTACATCTGAAAAATGAGAATAACAACTACACTTCAGGGGACTGCACTGAGGATTAAACATATAACACACTACAAATCTGACTCTTAATTTCCCACTCTTCATTACAACCTTTACTAAAATATCTCTCACAGAAATAACTTGTATTAGTCAACACTAAGGAAATAGGATAGATTTTAGTTACAGGTATTTCAGAAACACTGATCTCAATTACACGTTTAGTTTCTCCTTTTAGAGATGCTATCTCTGATGTTACTAACAAGAAAATGGCCCAGGATAAATGTATCCTTAGGAACCTCTGGATTTACACATTCTACAATAAAGAAGAAATAGATAATTTATTATTGCTGTCCTAGCCTTTCAACCCATCACTATCCGAGACATACTAACAATGACTTGCCTAGCTCTCTTACCCCTGCTTATGCAGAGACCACTAACTTTCCCTAAAATACCCCCTTGAAGAGGCCTTTGGTAGTCATAGCCTGAACAGATTTCCTAGCTTATAATTTAGCATTTCTTTATTTCTTTGGCATCATCAAAATGCCCTAAGCTTTCTGGAGTCACCACATGACTTGAAAGATACAACAATCTTGTGAGGACAGGGACCGATGATTTGAAACTAAGCTAACCAAACCAGAAGAGTCCAATGTAGGGCACAATCTCATGTACTCATAAAGTTTCATTAGAGGTAAAGACAGCCCAAGTGCATAAGCAAAGGCTCCTGGCCTTAGAATTAACCAAAATGGTCATACTCAAATTCATTTTCTGTGTGATAAGGCTCACACTGTTCTAATCCATCAAAAGACTAAAAAACAGCAAAGATTAAAGAGCTACACAGAATCAAGTAGAAAATCTGTTGTGTCTGATCTCCTTGCTAGAACAGGTAAACAGGGCAGAGTTTTACTCACAAACCAAATGGCCTAGAGCCAGCACAGTCATAATTTAAAGTGTTTAAAGGTTATTTTTATTTCAAACATCTTAGATACTACCATGTTGACTGAGGTTTTGCATTTCACGTTCTCGACGATCTAATTCTGCTGCTTTTCTTTCTAGTTCTTCCTGGCGCTTAAGAAGTTCGGCTTGGGCCAAGGCATGTTCCTAAACAAAAAATAGTATGTGAAAAGGCTGTCATAAGTACAAAATATTGTAACATTGATATGCTGTCTTCTACTTCTCCCTCTGCTATGTTACAAACCTAATTCAAATGCTCTTCCAAAATATAGGAATTCACTGAAAATCACAGTTTCAGAAAATATTATACAGATATTTGGCCCATTTTGGTCTTTTGCTTATGAAGGTCTTCATGAACTATCAGGCACATTAGGACAGAAAAAAATTCTAAGAGCAATCAGAGTCCTAAGGTAATTGGGAGAATGAAATTCAGGTGACCTCTATGCCTAAAAGAGAGTAACAGAAACAAGGAGGTGAACTGATGAAAACAGACAAATGGAGAAAAGAACAACTGAATTGGCTCTTATGAATTGAGTTAAATGGTATGTAAGGTTCCCAATGCAAGAATTTATAATATCTTATAAAAGACAGATAAGGTTAAGAAACTCTGATTTATAACTCCATCTGCTCTGGAAGTAAATGATACTGATACTGTAATTTCCAATATGAATTTATACATGTAACATGACCTAACCTTTGCAATCTGTGTATACGCTGGATGTTCCTCTGTTGGTTTCATTATTGCTGGTTGTGTACTGGGTACATTAGGCATCTTCGCGTTGCCTGGTGGAGGCTAGAAAGATTAAGAAAAGGGCAAATTACACAACATAGAGATCCAACTTTAACTTCTTTCAAAAGGCGTAATACCAACAAAAAGCAAATGCCAAGAACTGCCTCTCTTCGTCCCCTACCTTCTCATAGTCAAGTGTGTGGCAAAGGACCTGCTTAAGCTCTCTGTCTCTATTTTCTCATTCATTTCTGTACTCTTCAGTCTGAGTCTACCTCTAACCCTACACCACAAACACTACACCACAAACACTCTCCTCTAGGATGCCACGTGTGAATTAAAAAAAAAAAAACTTTGAGTGTTTCTTTTTAGTAGAATACACATAGTACCAACTAAAGGATTTACACCAAGGTTAACTGTCATCTCTTACCTTTTAAGAACGCCACATGCCAGTCCCCTAATAGGCTATCTCTTGACAGAACTCCACTAATACTCCTTGAAAAGAGTTAAGAGGGGAGATCTTAGGTAGATGTAAAACAAACTGCACAACCTCCACTTTAACAAGAGGATCAGCAGTACTTGCAAGCTGGAAGACGGAAAAGTAGGTAGAAATCTACAAGCCCATCAAAGGGGAACTGGTTAGCCCTGGCTGGTGTGGCTCAGTGGATTGAATGTAGGCCTGTAAACCAAAGGAACACTGGATCGATTCCCAGTCAGGGCACATGCCTGGGTTGCGGGCCAGGTCCCCAGTTGGGGGCGTGTGAAAGGCAACCACACATTAATGTTTCTCTCTCCCTCTTTCTCCCTCCCATCCTCTCTCTCTAGAAATAAATAAATAAAATCTTTTTTAAAAGGGGGGGGGCAGTTAAATTTCTGTATAAACATATGGTTCAGTCATTAAAAGAAATGTGTTAAGAACTGTAGGAGAATGCCTTTTTAAATAGTAAATGAAATAAGGCACACTACAGAACAGTATGCATATGATCAATTTTTACTTTTATAAACACACATTTGTACGTGTTCAGAAAAATATCTGGAAGGTCTTAACAAACTGCTATCAGAGGGATTTGCACCTTTTGCTTGATACACTTTTCTATTATTTGTCTTTCCCTCCCCAATATACTGCCTTAAGTTTAAAAATACACGTTTAAAGTACTTTTTAAAATGACTCTAAGAAAAAGATAGGAAGACAGGAGGAGAAGGGAAGAGGGAAAAGAACATGAAGAAGTAGCTGCAAAGGGAAGTTAAGTTCAAAGACACAACCAATATAGCAGGATTTTATCCTGAAACAGCAAATAGCAGCTCTGAAAAGGAAGCCAGGCACAAACAAAGAGAAAATGGAATACAGCTGATTTTTATATACATATGAAAAATCCAAGGGCTAAGAATAGGTCAAACTCTTTCAAAGAAAAATGATAAGTCAAACTTATAATATCAAGACTTATTTTAAGGGTATAGTAACTGGAGTGTGGTACAGATGCCAAAGATCCATAAATATACCAATAAACAGAAAGGACACAGAAACAAACCCAGACAGATACAGAAACTTGACAACAGAGGTGACACTCAAAACAGTGGAGAAGTAACATAATGGTCAATAAATGATTCTGCAAAAATTGATTACCCACATGGAACATTTAAACTAGATTTCCTACTTCACACCATATACAAAAATAAATTCCAGGTGACTTAATAACCAAAAAGTGAAAAATCAGTACTTACACACTTTTAGGAAAAAAATACAGGTGAATTATTTTTATGAACTCAAGGTACATAAGAGCTTCTCAAACGTAAGCTCTAGAACTCATCATTATTTTGCCTATGATGTATCCCAAGTGCCTAAAACAGTGCCTGGAACATAATAAAGGCTTATTAAGTACTTGTTAAACTAAGATTAGAAAATACACAAACCATAAAGTTAAGATTGACAGATTTGACTACACTGAAATTTGGTAACATCATAGACAGGGGAAAATTTGTTATAGTGAACATAAACCAAATATTGCTACCCAGAATTCATAAAGAATTGTTCCAAATCCATAAAAATACAAATACTAATAGAAAAATAGGCAAAAGACCTGAAGAGGGACTACAAAGAAAACAGAAATGGCCAATGAAAATATGAACTCAACCTCACCATTAATCAAGAAGTGCAAAAACAGTGACATATCTTTTCATAACCATAAGACAGAAAAATATAAAGCCTGAAATATCAACATTTGGAATTATAGTATATACACAATGATGGTATATATAAAAATTAAAGTATATGACCATGACAGCATTTCAAATTAGTAGGAACAAAAAAGATAAATGGCTCTAGAACAAATATTTAAATGTTTTGTGGGGAGGGGAATCAGATCCTGTATCTAGCCAGAATAAATTCCAAATGAATTAAAGTCCATTGTTGAAAGAAAGAAAGAAAGAAAGAAAGAAAGAAAGAAAGAAAGAAAGAAAGAAAGAAAGAAAGGAAGGAAGGAAGGAAGGAAGGAAGGAAGGAAGGAAGGAAGGAAGGAAGGAAGGAAGGAAAGGGGGGAGAAAGAGAGAGAGAGGGAGAGGAAAAGGAAAGAAAAGAAAGGAAAGGAAAGGAAAGGAAAGGAAAGGAAAGGAAAGGAAAGGAAAGGAAAGGAAAGGAAAGGAAAGGAAAGGAAAGGAAAGGAAAGGAAAGGAAAGGAAAGGAAAGGAAAGGAAGGGAAGGGAAGGGAAGGGAAAGGAAAGGAAAGGAAAGGAAAGGAAAAGAAAAGAAAAGAAAAGAAAACTATAAAGATACCAGGAGTATAATACACAGAATAGAGATGGCTATCTGACCTTGGGTTGGAGAAAAGCCATTCCAAACATTAAGAAGGGGCAAGGAGGGAGACACCATAATGAAAAGGTAATATATCTTACTACATTAAAAATCAGAACTTTGATAATATAAAGTATTTCATAGGCAAGATTAAAAGACAAATTCTAAATAATAAGCAATACATACCAGTCAATTCTTTACTACTTTTCATATGTACAAATCAATAAGAAATAGAAGAATATGTTAATGGAGAAAATGTGTTTTAAAAAACTCTTAACAGGCAACTTATAAAAGAGATACAAAAGGAAAATAAACAAAATATGTCAACCTCATTAGTAATCAAAGACATGCACATTTCACCTAATCATTTTTAAGTGATTATTACTGTACGATTACCACATTTTGGAAAAGATGTAGTAAATGGGTATTCTCTCACACCGATAGTGGCAGCATACACTAGTTCATAATAATCATGGAGTATACTTTGGCATTATGTGTAAGAGCCACAGAAGTATTTATACCCTATGACTCATAAGTAGCTAGTCTTAAAAGATATCATAAGGCAATAATCCAAGATATGCACAAATGTGTATATGCTAAGAAGAGCCACTATAGCATTATTTATAAAAACAAAAAGTTAGAAATAACCCAACTGTCCGACAACAGAAAAAATGTTTAGATAAATTGTGATACATTCATAGGAGAACATACTGTGCAGCTATTTAAAAGTTCTAAAAATAATAAAATAGAGAAAGCTTATACCTATAATAAGTGATAAAAGCAAGTTATAAAGCAAAACTGCATATACCCTGTCATCCCAATTTTTATTTAAAATATAATTAAAATATATCAAATGTTAATAGTGATTATTTCTGGAGAGTGGGATTTAAAAGCTTTTCCTTGTATTTTATCTCCACTATAATGTACTGTTACCCAAAGAACTATAAATGCCCTGTTCCACCTCAGTATCTCATATTAATAGGCAGAAACACTGAAACTAATCAGTCCTAACTGTTCTCCAACTAGAAAAGCATGGTCCCAAAGTCTCACTGTCTTGGTTTACTATATAGTGACAACAAAACAATGACCAAGTCAAATACCAAACAAAGCTAATTTGGCAACATAATTCAGAAAAAGGACACAAGAAATTCACCCAATTGAAACCTTACTATAAATTCTTCGCTCTTTTGAGTAACATATGAAGAATTAAGTAACAATAAATTAGTAGGTAAGGATGAAGGCTGGGTTAGAACCAGTAATTTAATAGATCTGAGGTCCCAGCTGCTTATTTTGTGGTAATGATGAGAAATGTTGGAGAAGTACAAATCACTATGAGTGAGCACTGATATTAATGGGATCACTATTATACTGATAATTTCTTCAAATTTGCAGTCATTAGCTAGAACTCTGTTCAGCTCTGGGATTCAGTATTTTCTTCAACTACAACATACTTGATTAGCTACCTCAAGCCAAGTACAGCTGTTGCCATAATTATTAAAGTTCTATTCTGATGAGAGCCCCTAGATGTATTCCAACTGTTCACTTTTGCGCATATGAGTAAAAAGGAAATTAATGAAACAATCTACTCAAGATTTCCATTTCTGGCAACACAGAAGACCACACATTGTAGTGAACACCCTCCACCCATACATAATACCTAAAAATACTAGATCAAATTTTATTTAAATAATATTTTAAGTATAACTAAGTTGACAGAAAATCCTGGGATGGTAGAAAAACACACACACACACACACACACACACACACACATGCACGCACAAAACAACAACAACAAAAATACCCTGCAAATCCAAACAAAAAAGAGCCTTAATGCCATGCCATTCATAAAATCACTGGTTTTAATTAGCTGGAGAAACGTGTGGGAGCCCATGCAAGCTAAAATCAATCTGAGATCCCTTCATAAAGCCAGGTCTCCCTACAAAGCAACATTCTCAGTGGATAAGAAAAAATAGCAACTTCACAAAAACAGTAGGAATATCTACTTGTCTTGCCTTTGGCTGTCTTGCCTTTGGCTCCGGATTAAGAAAGGGGAAAAACAAAGAATCTTCCCTGAGAATACCTAATCATAAAACTACCAAACCTGCAGACTTTTTGTACTACCCATATAGGCAAAATAAGTCAAGCTAAAATTCCATTTCAAGGGATCCCAGGTTGACAGTGACCTCAGGCACCTGATAAAAGGAAAGGAACACACTTAAAACCAGGCTTCAAAAAATCTTCACAAATAAAATCTCCAAGAAACTTTGGGTCATGATTTAAACACAGAAGGAAACAAGCAACCATGAGTTCGGCCCCAGAGGCTTACAACTACAAAATGAGACATGTGATATTGGAATCATCAGATACAAAATATAAAATAGATATGTTTAATAAAGAAATACAAGCAGGTAATAAAAATATGATTCAGCAACAAGAGACTATCAGAACTGAGCAAACATCATCTTAAAAAGAAACAAATGGAACTTCTAAAAACGAAAACTGTAGTAACTGAAATTATAAATTTAATAGACAAGTTAAACAGCAGACTATACAAAGATGATGAGATAACAAGGAAAATGGAAGTAGGTCTAAAGGAACTACACAGAATGAGGCTGAAAGGGGTAAAAAAGGAACACATGAAAGGTTAAGAGAGACGACAACAGAGTGAGAAAGTCTAAAAACTAAGGAGTTCCACAGGAAGGGAACAGCGAGAATGAGGGAGGGTCAATATTCAAACAGAATGTCAGGACACTAACTCTCAGATTGAAAACTCCAAAACCCAAACCCAATGAAAGAAATATTAACACCTAGATACCTCTTAGTAAAAAAGCAAATCCTAAGAACAAGAGATGTTAAAAACAGCAAGAGAAAAAAGACGCACACCTATGGAAAGGAATGTCAGTAAGACTGAGAACTAACTTCTCAACAGCAACAATGGAAGCTCACATAAATGTGCCACACAGATGGAACAAAGTGTCAACGCAGATTTCTAAATCCCACAAGATCACATTTGAGAACCAAGGTGATAAATGATATTGAAAGAGTTACTACCAACAGACACTCACAAAAAAAACTTCTACTTTAGAAACAGAAAAACGATACCAGAAGGCAAATCTGAGATGCAAGAAGGAATATCTTTCTGCCTCCCTGGACACTTCTGTGTGTATCATCTTCATTTTACACTCATCAAAACTCCAGACATGAAGGAAAGTCAACCTACCTATAGAAAAAAGAGGACACTCTAGTACAACTGACTGTACCAGAGTTAGAAAGGGTCTTTTCCTGACAACCCTGAAACTGTGTCTGCTCTGGCAGACCCTGGGGAAAACCTTAAGTATTGAGAAAAGCAGAAGGTGAAGATGGGGACAAAGGAAAAAAATCAGACAAGTCAGGAAAATAAGAGGAAAGCAACCTTGAGGCAGAATAAAATACAAAGTCTGGCAGAGCAAAGCTGTACACTTTGGTAGATAAAACTTCACCAGTTAGGAGAGACTTTATTTTAAAATATCTCTGTGAAAAGTCTTTTATTTATTTATTTTGTATTGAAGTCTAATTGACATATAACATTAGGTTAGTTTCAGGTGTACCAATGATTTGGTATTTGTATATATTGCAAAAATGATTACCACAATAAGTCTAGTTAACATCTGTCCCTATCTAGTTACAATTTTTTTCTGTGATGAGAACTTTTAAGACCTACTCTCTTAATAACTTTCGGATATACAATAAACTATTATTAACTATAGTCACCATGCCATACATTATATCCTCATGACTTATAACTTGACCCCCTTCATCCATTTTGCCCACCCCCACCCCACCTCTAGCAACCACCAATCTGTTCTCTATATCTGTGAGCTCGACTCTTTTAGTTTGTTTTTCAAGATACCATATACAAGTAAGAACAAAAGGTATGCCCTCCAGGTCCATCCATGCTGTCACAAATAGCAAGACTTCCTCCTTTTTATGGTTGAATAATATTCCATTATGTGTGTATATCATATATGTGTATATAAGTACACAGACACACGCCATTTCCTTTAGCTAGTCATCCATTGATGGACACTTAGGTTGTTTCCAATTCTTTTCTATTATAACAAATTACCTTACTGTTTGTCTTCTTGTGTGGGTTTGGAGAATTCAACTAGGACCAATAAATAAAAGTTATAGGAAGATACGTATTTTAGCTCAGTAGAATCAAGAACATTGTAATAATCATGGTAATACAATAGTGGATGAACTATTCTATAACACAGTGAACTCTTTGTACTAGAAATTCCAAAGGTGTTTAATTACTGAATAAATGACTGAATATTCAAGATTCCTTTAAAGCATGGAATGTCCACAGCTGTCTTTCTCATGTATAAAGAACTGTATGTTCTCCTTCTTGGTTTTCTTCCATATTTTAAACACTTATTCAAGAAAATGTCTCCTTGCTTTTTTCCTGCACTTTTTCTTCCACCTGTGAATCAATAAAGTTTCTAAGCATACTGAGAGTCTAAAGGAATGTTTCTTGAAGTGTTCACAGACCTCCTGAATCCGAAATCCCTGGTGCTTACTGAAAATGCAGACTCTGGGCCCCATGGTGGACATACTGATTCAAAAGCTCAAGAATTGAAAAGAGGGGATCTGCATTTTTAACAAGCTCGCATGTTTAGTAAACTCCCCAGGGCAATTTTTAGACACCTTGAAATTTGAGAACTCTCCTCTAAGGCAACAAAGTTTACAGCTCCTATAAACCACTGTCCTATCCTTTTCGCCTAATGGAGAGACTGCCAAAAGATACCTAAAACTTTCTGCAACCTTCAGGCTCTGAGCAGACAAGAACTGCCTATGTTGTGCTTACAACAGACTCCCTTGTTATTAAGGGTGGTGAAAATGATACATACTAATGTTAGAACTGAGACAAATAGATATAATTTTATCAGAAAAGATAACCATTTTCAAATAAGGCTTTTAAAGATGAGAATAACTGGAGAGGAGATGAACAGGAGGAAAGAAGGGATATATACAAGGATGGGAGTTTCCAATTAGAGAAAGGCTCTTAAAGGAACAGAAGCATAACCACACATATTCATTCATAAATCCATCAAGCATTTATTGATCAACTACGATGTACTGCAGTTACAGACACTTGGAAGTCATTAATGAACAAAACAAATAAACATCCCTAACTTTACTGAGCTTACATTCTAGCAATGGAAGATAAACAATACATATAATAAATACACTGCAGACTATCTTAAGAAAACAATAAACTTTATGGAACAACAACAAAAAGAAGAGGGTAAAGGGTTGTGAGTAAAGCTGGATGGTATTTAAAGCTGGAGTGGGCATAATTTTACAAAGGTGGTTAGGAAGTAAAGAAGTCAGCCTTGCAGCTATCTCAGGGGAAGATGAACTTAGGCAGAAGAAACGGTCAGTGGAAAGTCAGAAAACGCCTCACATGTATAAGGAAGACCAGTGTGAGAGACAGGAATACATGAGGGAAAAAGTGTAAGGGGGTAAATAACAGAGAGATTTTAGGGTCCAAACTATAGGTTATTTTAAGGACTCTTGGTTTTACTAGAAAGAAGAAAAGCTAGTTAGGAGTTCTAAGCAGGAAACTGAAATGATTGACTTTTTTTTTTCTTCTAAACATGACTTTTTTTTTTCTTCTAAACAATCACTCTGGCTGCAGAGTTGAAAATAAATTAAAATGGACCAAAGGTAAATGAAGAGAGAGTAGTTAGGAAGCCAGGCAAGGGATGATCACAGCTTAAGCTAAGTCATGACCATGGAGACAAGGGATCAGTTCTGGATGTATATTTTTAAAAGAAAGCCAACAGGATTTCCCCGTAAGATGATGTGAGCTATAAGGAAGTAGAAATACTGAAAAACCACCTAGGCTTTGGCCTAAAAGGTAACCAATAGGACCGAAATAAGAAAAGACGAAAAATGAGCAGGTTTATAAGCAGAGGATTCAGTTCAGTTCAGACATGTTGAATCTGCAATCTCTAAGACATCCAGATAGACACGTCTAGTAGGCAGCTGAATACATGAGTCTGGTGTTCACAGCAGTGGCCTGTGACAGAGATGTAAATTTAGGAGTCATCAGCACGGAGATGGTATTTAAAGCTGTGAGACTGGATGAAATCACCATTTGAGTGAGCACAGACAGAAGAGCAGCAAAGCCTAACTCCTGATACATTCCAATATTGGGAGTCAGAGGGAAGGAGTCAGAAAGATATCAGCAAAGGAGACTGAAAAGGAAAACCATGAGTGCTCTGAAAGCCAAATGAAGAGTGTTCCAAGAATGCGATTGAGTGTCAGTGCTGATGACAGATTAAGAGAAAGACTGAAAATTTACCATCAGATTAGGCAATGGGGAAGTCAGTCACTGGCTAACTTGACAAGTGTATTTAGGTGGACCGTTAGGAACAAAACCCTTATTTAAGTATCTTTTAGAAGAAAGGACTGAGGAAAAAAAACAAGTAGACAACTCTTCAGAGGGGTTCTGCAGCAATGGGAAACAGAAAGTTTTTCTGGTAAAGGGGTAACAGAAATGGATAGAAAGGAAAATTAGGTTAAGATAAAGTCTTGTTACAGAGTTACAGTAATCAAGACAGTATGGTACTGGCATAAAGATAGACATATATATCAACACAATAAAACTGAGAGTCCAAAAATAAATCCTTACATTTATCAGTAATTGATTTTCACCAAGATAATCCAATGGGAAAAAAGCTCTTTTCAAAAAATGGCACTAGAACAAGTAGAATATCCACATGCAAAAGAATGAATTTTGACACCTATCTCACACCATACATAAAAATTAACTCAAAATGGGTCATAAACATAAATGTAAGTACTAAAACTATACAACTCTTAGAAGAAAACACAAGGGCAAGTTTTTATGGCCTTGAGTTGGGCAATGGTTTTTAGACATAACACCAAAAACATAAGCAACCAAAGAAAAAATAGGCAAATTTGACATCAAAATTTAAAACATATGTGCATCAAAAAACACTACCGCCCTGGCCAGGTAGATCTGATGGTTGGAGTGTCATCCCATACACCGAAAGGATACAGGTTCAATTCCCTCCAGGACACATATCTAGGTTGCTGGTTTAATCCCTGGTCGGGGGGCATACGGGAGACAATGGGAGACAACTGATCAATGTTTTTGTCTCTCTTTTTCCTTCCTCTCTCTCTAAAATTCAACAAACATATCCTTAGGTGAGGGTTAATTTAAAAGGGAAAAAAAAAAACTCACTACCAAGAACGTAAAAATATATCCCATGAAATGGAAGAAAATATCTGCAAATCACATACTTGGTGAGACACTTATATCCAGAATATAAAACATACCCTTACAATTGAATATTAAAAAAAAATTTACCTGGCTGGTGTAGCTCAGTGAATTGAGCATTGGCCTGCGAACCAAAGGGTCACTGGTTCAATTCCCCAGTCAGAGTACATGCCTGGGTTGCGGGCCAGGTCCCCAGTAGGGGCTGTGTGAGAGGCAACCACACACTGATGTTTCTCTCCCTCTCTTTCTCCTTCCCTTCCCCTCTGTCTAAAAATAAAATAAATAAACTCTTAAAAAACATAAATTTAAAAATGGGGCAAAAGATCTGGACAGTTCTCCAAAGATGACATAAAATGGTCAATAAGTACATGTTAAATATGTTCAACATCATTAGCATTCGTAAAATACAAATCAAAAGCACAAGGAGATATCGCTTCCTATCCACAAGACGGCTATATGATAACAGCTAACGTGGCAAGGATGTGGTGAAACTGGAACCCTTATACACTGCCATGTAAATGTAAACTGGTGCAGCCGCTTTGGAAAACAGCATGGCAATGCCACAAAATATTAAACACAGAATTACCATATGACCCTGTAATTCCACTCCTAGATATATATCTAAGAGAAATACAAACATGTCCACACAAAAAATAGTGCACAAATGTTCAAGCAGCCAAAAATTGGGAACAACCTAAATGCCCATCAGCTAATGAACAGATAAATAAAATGTGGTATAAAAATCATTAAAAAGAAATAAAGTACTTATTGACACATACGACAACATAGTAGAACCTTGAAAACATTATGCTGAGTGAAAAAAAGCAGACACAAAGGACCACATATTGTAGGATTCCATTTATATGAAATGTTTGGAACAGGCAAATCTATAGACAGAAAGCAAATTAGTAGTTGCCTAGCGCTGAAGAGGGAGTGGGAATGTGAAGTGACTGCTAAAGGGTGCAGAGTTTCTTTTGGGAGTGGGAGGAACAAAAATATTCTAAAATTAGAATTTGGTGATGCTTTTGCAACTCTATGACTACACTAAAAACACTGAATTATATACTTTAAATGAGTATATGGTATATTAATTGTATCTCAAAAAAAAGCTGTTGAAATACATGAATAGACTTTTGTGATTTTTTTCTAAGATGGAAGAAAACACGTTTTTATGACAGGAATAATCCAGCAGAAAGTGAAAAAACTAACAATATAAAATGGGGCAATTTAGCAAGGTTCTTAAGGTGAGAGGGTACAGAACCTAGAGCACAAATAGAGGGAATGGCTTTAGACAGAAGCACAGATAGTCCATCTATAAATAATAGTGAAGAAGGCAGCATATATGGGCATAAATACTAATAGGTAGATGTGGCAGTGGAAGTCTGTGGATATTCTCTACTGACTACTTTAATTTTCTCAGTCAAATAAGCAAGGTCATCAGCTAAGACTGAGGGTGGGGAAGAGATTTTAAAGATGAAGAGAGAGGACCTGGCTGTGTGGTTCAGGTGGCTGGAGCATCAACCCATAACAGAAAGGGTGTGGGCTCAATTCCTAGTCAGGGCACAGGCCTAGGTTGTGGGTTCAATCCCTGGTCCAGGTGTGTATGGGAGGCAACCAATAGATGCTTCCTTCTCACACTGATGTTTCTCTCTCCCTTCCTCTCTCTCTAAAAAGCAATGGAAAAATGTCCTTGGGTGAGGATTAAAAAAAATTTTTTTTTTAAATAATATTGATGAGAAGAGAAGAAGAGGAGAATGAACAGTTAAATTATTGGAATATTCAGTACAATTCAGAGCTGGTCATGAACTGAAAGTGAGACCCTTCAGCATGGTTTCTCCAACCATATTTAGCTGCTAGGGTATGGGCAGAGAATAGGAAGAGTTGTATTTAACCAGCACTTGGGTTTTAGCTAAGGGATTATGTCAAAGTAAGGGGGAGAGGGAAAGGAAAGGCAGTTGAAGGTACATGCAAAGGAGTGATTATGACTGAATGTGGAATTTAAGCTGAGGGAAGACGAGAGGTAAAAAAAAGGGCAGTGACATAGTAGGCTCAACAAACTAGGGGTCCTGGTGAAGTTTAACGATGTGTTGAAATTGAGGAAATAGAGTAATGACTAAAAAGATGTATTAAGCTAAAATTACGGAAGAGTAAGTGACAATAAAGAGTCTAGGATATGACCGGGGAGTGAGTGCCTTGAGATAACATAGAAGGCAATAATCAATGGAAGAAATGAGGTCAAGGCACTGAGAGACAGAATGTTGGGAAGACCACTGCCAAGTATTCAAAATAAGAATAGTGTCAGAAAGTGTAATGGTGAATCAAGAACTAAAATTAAGAAATGTTTAGAAAGAGAAATAAGGGGTAATAAAATTCAGGGATCAATAGACAGATGATAGCCACAAAGAGTGGTGGTACCCAAATATAATATGATGGCATGAGATTCAAAGGTGGGAATTTTTAAACAGGAAAAAGGAAGAATGTCCGAAAGCAGCATTGGAAAATAAGATGTCTACCCCACCTTTATGCCCAGTTGTCTGAGAACTAGAGAAAAAACCTAGAGAAAAAGCAGGTAGGTTTTTTTCCTGGGGGGGGGGGGGGGATGTGCGGGTAATCCTCACCCAAGGACATGTTCATTGATGTTAGAGAGAGAGAAAAACAGTAACGTGAGAGAGAAACATCAATCGGTTGTCTCCTGCATGCATCCTGATTGAGGATCCAACTGCAACCTAGGTGTGTGCCCTGACAGAAAATCAAACTAGCAACCTCTTAGTGTACAGGACAACACTCCAACCAACTGGGCCACCTGGCCAAGAAAAAAGCAGCTAGTTTTTTAAAAGGTTGCAAGAGAAGAATGTCCTCATAAGCAGGTCAGTTTCCACAAAGCAAAACACAAAACATTCATAGACAAGGTTAAGAACATATGGAATTTTGATGAAAATTGTAACTTCCAGAGAACATGATGGAAACATTCAGAAATTAAGGAAATAAAAGCATACAAAACAAGGAATGTACAGAACGTCATGAGGATTAAAATCAGAGGATTAAAAATACCCTGAGGTCTGGGGCTTCTTATAGACACTGACATAAACAGAAATAAAGGACATGATGAGATTAGTCCTGATAAACTTAGACTAGACAAGCATTTGGGGTAGGAAGGGATAGGTGCTCTGGGGGCTCCACTTTGACCCTTTGATTTTTAAAAATTTTTATTTATTGATTTTTAGAGAGGAAGGGGAGGGGGAAGGGTGAAGGGGAGATGGGGAGAGGAGCGGGGGAGAGAGACAAATATCGACTTCTTGTTCCACTTATTTATGCATTCATTGGTTGACTCTTGTATGTACCGTGACCAGGGATCAAATCCTCAACCTTGGTATTTTGGGACAATGCTCTAACCAACTGAGCTACCAGGCCAGGGCCAGGGCCCACTGTGATCCTTTTAAATGGGTGTGAAGAGTTCTGGAGTAATATATTCTTATTTCAATGCAGTATACAGATCCTAAGGTGAACCTCAACGATTCTCCCCACTTGTCACATCCTGACAGAATACCCTCTCCATGAGAGCATGCAAGCCTACGACTTGTTTCTAGCCAAGAAAATGTGGTGTAAGTGATGGGATGTCATTCTCTTGATTATGTTACATTATATAAGACTTCATCTAGAGTGACAGACACTCTGCAAATTTGATGAACTAAGTGACCATGTTGGAGAAGGCCATGTGGCAAGGAACTATGGATGGCATCCATGAACTGAGGGCGGTCTCCAGCTGAGAGTCAGCAAAAAGCCAGGGCCCTCAATCATACAATCACAAGGATACTAATTCTGTCAACAACCTGAATGAGCTTGGAAGAAGATTCTTCCCCAATTCAGCCTCTAGCTGAGACTACAGTACAGATAACACTCTGATCACAGCCTTGTGTAACCCTGAACAAATAACCCTGGGCAAATTAAGCTGTGCCCAGACTCCTGATCCACAGAAACTATGAAATAATAAATGTGTGTTTTTTCAAGCTGCTAAGTTTTCTATTTTTCAAGCAATAGAAAATTAATGTATCTAGTATGAGAGGTTCATCTTGACCCACTGAAAGAGGTGAGGATAACCTAGGGAGGCCATTATGACGACACACAGTCTCTCTTTAGACTCCATTCAATGACTGATAAAACGTGGAGGGGTGGTGGTCCCAATAACGTTGGGTGTTAGCAGTTGACTTCAACTGGAGCAAATGGCACATTAAGGGATAACACTAAACAGATAAGTACAATACATGAGGATTCTATACTTTCGGTTCAATTTTTCTGTAAACCTAAACTGCTCTAAAAAAGTAGTCTATTAAAAAAATTTAAAGGCAATCAGAGGTCAAGCCATGCAGGGCCCCACATTGCCGCACTACTAAATAGGCAATGCATAATCAGTGTATGCAGTTCCAAGGAGAACAGACCCAATATTAGACCTCTGCTTTAGGAAAGTCATTCTAGTCACAGTGCAAAAACAAGGTAAGTAGATAGGCCACTGTATTATTCCACAGAGGAGTACCTGAATTAGGACAGTTTAGTAGGAATGAAAGGAACAGACAGGTAATATCTCCTGGAGGTATAAGTGACAGGATGTGGCAACTGATTAGGCTGAAAAAAATAAATAAAGCTGTTTGAGCCAGAGGACTCAGGTATTTCTAGTCAATGACACTAAGAGGGTGGAAGGTAACAGTTACCATTAACTGAGATTAGAAACAAAGAAGATTGGTTCCAGAAAGGGTAGATAATAAGTTCCAAGAAAGACAAGACAGTAAGAAGCAAAGGAGAAAGGAAAAGATAAAAAAAAGAAATGCACAACAAGAAAAAAAAAGACAGGCAATACAGTACAGAAAATGTTTCTACAGTGTTAGAGATAGGTAAATTACTAAACATACTTATATTCAGTCAGTCTCTGGAGCTGAAAATTTTATCCATTTTTAAAAGAAAAACTGATATATTAGAAATTATTTCACTCAAAACTTTCCACCCTTCCATTTTTACACATTAAAAAAAAAAAACAAAGAAGAAAAAGAAAAAAAGATGCCCAAAGAGGTTAGTTTGTTTGCCTAAAGGTACCAACTAATTAGTGGCACGGCCTAGATTAGAATCCAGGGCTTATTTCGGTATACTTTATGTCCTGAATTATCTTAGAGTTAGAGGCAGCTCTTAGTTACATCAATTATCTATGTCCCTTATGATCAGAAATGACTGCGTGGGCATACCAGTCTTGGCATTTTCTTCTCTTGTTCTTCTTTCTGCCAGAAGGTCCAGATCTTACTGTATATATGACAGAAATCATATATGGCAACAACTAGCAGAAGAGAAAAAAAGCCCATCCCTGAAAGCAGCCTATCCCTGAAGAAAATCAGTATGATAGTAAACTAAGGCCCTCAGAAATGTCACTGAAGATTTATATCAGCAGTGCCACACTTCCCCCAAACACAGAGGTGTCCCTATTCCTATACTTTAATACCCACCAGAAGATATCATGTCCAAAGCCATGAATGCCATCACCATTGGCTAAAATCAGTGAAAATCAAACCGCAGTAGACATTTTCAACTATTATCTAATTTAAAAGGGAAACATTCTCCATAAATACATGATAATTCTAAAGGACAAGCCAATTCTTCTAGCAATTTATATATTAAATTTTAGAGGACAGGCCAGGGAACCTACCCACCAGGCCCAAAATAAGGTCAGCAGGAAATGCATTTTAGTTCGAACAAAAAACAATATCCCATAACTCAAGACTACGATCCATTTTTACAGCACATCTCAATTCAGACTAGCCACATTTCAAATGCTCAATAGCCTTTCATTATACTGCCAACAGACTGACTTAGTTTATATTGTGACAACTCCTTTCTGTGAATTTATAACAGACTGAATATATAAATTATTAATATTATTCAACTATTTAATTGGTGCCTTCCTTAAATACCCTAAAGTGTCATTCAAACAGAAAACTAGATATAAAAGGAAATCTAATTTTAAAAAAGAAGAAAAAAACAAGCCAGAAACTTTCTGTATCTTAGTAATGTTATACACTCATTCTGCTAAAAGATCTTACCGGTTGATGTCAAGTAGCTCACCACACCCTTATGCAACAACCCAGAATCTTCATTTTGAATATGAATACCACCAATCAACTAAAATAATAGTTGGAACAAGTTCTAACATAATACTTAAATCAACTATCCAAGTACATCTAATCTGTTTTGGAAAATAGAGCCATTTTTTCAGAAAAATACAAATAGGAAACAAAGGAATTTTTAATTTTTTACGATTTTTTTATTTTTAAGTATATTTTATTGATTACGCTGTTACAGTTGTCCCATTATTCTCCTCCCCTTTATCCCCCTTTGCCCTGCATGCCCCCTCCCACCAGCATCCCCTCCCCCCTTAGTTCATGTCCATGGGTCGTACATATAAGTCCTTTGGCTTCCCAATTTCCTATACTATTCTTAACCTTCCCCTGTCTATTTTGTACCTACCAATTATGCTTTTTATTCCCTATACCTTTAACCCCATTCTCCCCCTTCCTCTTCCCCACTGATGACACTCGGTGTGATCTCCATTTCTGTGATTCTGTTCCTGTTCTAGTTGTTTGCTTAGTTTGTTTTTGTTTTTTAGGTTCAGTTGTTGATAGCTGTCAGTTTGTTGTCATTTATTCATAGTTTTGATCTTTTTCTTAAATAAGTCCCTTTAATATTTCATATACTAAGGACTTGATGGTGATGAACTCCTTTAACTTTACCTTATCTGGAAAGCACTTTATCTGCCCATCCATTCTAAATGATAGCTCTGCTGGATAGAGTAAGCTCGGAGGTATGTCTCTGTCTTTCAAGACTTTGAATACTTCTTTCCAGCTCCTTCTTACCTGTAAGGTTTCTTTTGAGAAATAAGCTGATAGTCTTATGGGAACTCTTTTGTAGGTAACTGTCTCCTTTTCTCTTGCTGCTTTTAAGATTCTCTCCTTATCTTTAATCTTGGGTAATTTAATTATGATGTGTCTTGGTAGATGTGTCTTGGTTTGTGCTTCCTGGGGTCCAACTTTTTTGGGACTCTCTGAGCTTCCAGGACTCCCTGGAAGTCTATTTCCTTTGTCAGATTGGGGAAGTTCTCCTTCATTTTTATTCAAGTAAGTTTTCGATTTTTTGTTCTTCCTTTTATCCTTCTGGCACTGCTACAATTCAGATGTTGGAACATTTAAAGTTGTCCCAGGAGTTCTTCAGCCTCTCTTCATTTTTCTGAATTCTTGTTTCTTCATTCTGTTCTGGTTGAATGTTTATTTCTTCTTTCTGCTCCAAATCGTTGACTTGAGTCCCAGTTTTCTTCCCTTCACTGTTAGTTCCCTGTATATTTTTATTTCACTTTAGATAGCCCTCATTTCTTCCATTATTTTGCAAACATACTCAATCATTTCTGTGAGTCAGCCAATCCTGATTACCAGTATTCTGAACTCTGCATCTGATAGGTTGGCTATCTCTTCGTCGCTTAGTTCTTTTTCTGGAGTTTTGATCTGCTCTTTCATTTGGGCCATATTTCTTTGTCTCCACACACTTGTTACATTGTAAGGGGCGGAGCCTGAAGTATTCACCAGGGTGGGGCAACCCACTTCCCTGCATTGTGGAGCTGTCTGTTGGGGAGGGGTCAGAGAGGGAATAATGCCACTTGCTTGGCTCTCAGCCCACTTTCTGACACTTCCTCTACTACCCACAAACAAATTGGGCCCTCCGGTGCTGATTCCTGGGTCCATGGGTTTGTGTACATTCTAGGACCTCGTAGGTCTCTCCAAAAAACTCTCCTGTGAGGCTGGGAGTTTCCTCCGCCACTGAAATACCCACAGGTTTTAACAGCCAGAGGTTTTGAGGCTTTATTTCCCCACGCAGGAACCTTGGGTTGCACAGTCTGTCTCACTCCCCAGCTGTTCCTCCCGGTTTATTTGCACTTTAGTGTGGGACTGCCCAGTCCACCAGCTGCACTCACCTGCCGGGTCCTTCATCTTGCCACGTGTCCTCTCCACCCAAGTCGCCCATCTCCACCTCTCCTACCAGTGTGGATGACTGTTTCTTCTTTTAACTCCTTGGTTGTTGGACTTCCATATAGTTCAATTTTCTGGCAGTTCTGGTTTTTTTGTTTTTAAATTTGCTGTTCTTCTTTTGGTGGTGCAAGAAAGCAAAGCGTATCTATCTACACCTCCACCTTGGCCAGATAATTTTTTTATTATTTCAACTGTGCTTTTTAACCATGTAAAAAGTTCAGTCAAATTTCAGCACACAAATACTCTTATAACAAGTTTCCCGGTTCTGACACTGTATCAGTGTTTCACTGTAAAGTGGCTTGTCATTATTTATTGCCTAGCTATGTCCTTAAGCCTTTCCTTGACTATAAAGTCTCAACATTAGGACCATAATTTACATTTTTATATATTTTTTTCTGTATATATCTTATTTATGTAATTTTTAAATCTCAATTAGGTGAGAAATTTTTCATATACAAGGATTGTATCTTTTATTTCTTAGGCATTAGTACTAGCAAAACAGAAAAGGCAAAGTTTTACAGAAAACAGAAGAGTTAATAAACCAGTTCTGCTTATAATCTGGATGACTTTTAAAAATATCCACTTTGAATGTTATAAAAATTCAGTAAGATAATATAGATAAAGCACATGGCAGAAAGTAGACAACTTGATAAGAAATACTACTATCACTGGTAAAAATAATCTAAAACTGCTCCTGTCAAGGCTAAACATATTTCTTGCTGGTAAAATCGTCCCAAAAAATTATATGAAAACCTGTTTTTACTCTTTATCAGTAAACTTTAAAAAGTCTTGATCTCGTCTTCACCCACCCCAGATGAAACTGCCATATTTACTTATCAAAGCAGTCTACTTATTGGCCATTTCACATGGTTCAATCTGAAATTTACTTGCTCAATTAATATTTTAGTGAGCCCTGCCTGGGTCACAGTTGCTACACATAAGCATAGGGTGTTAAATGAGGGTTTTGAAATAATGAAGTGAAATTTAAAAGTTCACTGTCATTATAATGCTTTTACTTTGTACAAAACTCTTCCAAAAAATAAAAACTTAATATAATAAAATTGAAAAAATTTCCAAGTGAAACCCTACATAATCTTTTTGAATTATTTTCTAGACTATGAAAAATATGTATCAGAAAAAGGTGATCAAGTAAGAATCATTATACTGATACATGCCTCCCAGTATACAACTGAAGAACCCCAACATTGTTCAGGGGATAACTGATACTTCAAGAGCCAACCATTGTTAAAATTAGGGACCTCATGAGTGTGGTATTTAAGTAAAGACTCAAACACAAAAGATAAAACTATCTACCAGGGAATTTTTGAGGGAGAATTCTCGACAGAACCTACCTCAACAGTCCTCAAAACTGGTTCACAATATAAGAGCTAAGACAAAAACACACAGAAAACTGCCCTAACTGTAAGAGATTAGGGTCCTACTGGACAGTGTAATAAAGCTTCCCTGGTGTTTCTAATGTACACCCAGGGTAGAGAACCTCTGTTCTACAAGAATTTTTTTCCCCATACTCCTGTATTTTATAAATCAATACTAAATTTTGAAGAGAAGAATATGTTCCTAGGCCAGATAAAGTTCCAGAGGTTCAGTCTAGCAGAGCTAGTATTACTCAGAATAACATAATTCAAACGAGAATCATACAAATATTCATGGTACAGTTCCACACATAGGTCTCTCTCACTGTAAAAACACATTGCCCCACATTACCATGAAGACAACCTGTATACCAAAAAAATACTTTCCCCTCCTGTTTAAAGTATTGCAGTAAGGCCCTGGCTTATGTGGCTCAGTGGATTGAGCATCAGCCTGAGAACCAAAGGGTTCGGTTCAATTCTAAGTCAGGGCATATGCCTGGGTTGCAGGCCAGGTCCCCAGTGGGGGATGCACAAGAGGCAACCACATACTGATGTTTCTCTCCCTCTCTTTCTCCCTCCCCCTCTGTCTAAAATAAATAAATAAAATGTTTTTTTAAAAACAGTACTGCAGTAAGATTTATATATTAGAGGGATTATGAACAATTTGTAGAACATAGAAGAAAATGTACGGTATTTCACTAAGATCATCAAAGTAATTTTTTTCAATCCTCACCTGAGGATATTTTTTTTAAATTGGTTTTCAGAGAGAGAGAGAGAGAGAGAGAGAGAAACATCAATGTGAGAGAGAAACATCAAGCAGCTGCCTCCCATCCGCGCCCCAACCAGAAATCAAACCTGCAACCCAGGCATGTACCCCAACTGGGGATCAAACCCGCAACCTTTCAGTGTACAGGACAATGCTCCAGCCAAGCCACGTGGCCAGGGCAAAAGTAATTTTCAATTATTACTGATATTCCTTCCTGTTTTAACAATAAAAATTGCCCTGGCCAGGTGGCTCAGTTGGTTGGAGCATCGTCCCACACATCAAGAGTATGCGGATCTGATCCCCTGTCAGGGCACATATCTAGATTGCAGGTTTGACCCTCCCCCCCACCCTCACCCCACTTCAGGGAAGGTACAAGAGGCAACTGATGGATGCTTCTCTCTCACATCAATTCTATCTCACACTGATGCTTCTCTCTCCTTCTCCCTCTCTCCCTTCCCCTCTCTCTCAAATCAATACACATATCCCGGGCTGAGAATTGAAACAAATAATAAGCCCTGACACGTGTGGCTCAGTTGGTTGGGCATCATCTAGGTCACCAGTTGGATTCCCAATCAGGACCTGTGCCTGGGTTGTGGATTCTAACCCCAGTCAGGAGATTTGTAAGAGGCAACCAATCAGTGTTTCTCTCTCACACCGATGTTTCTCTCCCTCCTTTTCCTTCTCTCTAAAAATACATAAATAAAATCTTCAAAAAGTAATAATAATAAATAAGAATAAAAAATAACAATTAACTTGATAAATTCTAAATAAAATACTAAAAGCTTGTTTAACACAAATTCGACTAAAAAATAAATCATATTAATATACTTGTTATTGAATTTCACTTCTAAACATCTAAAAGTAGTTCAATTAAGAATAGTCTTACTGTTCTAGAATCCGAGAATGGATTGTATTCATCAAGTCCTGGTGGAACATTTCTTGTCACCTGTGTAACTGATGGGTCCTAGAATAAAATTTTAAGGAGAAAAAAAGATTACTCATCCTTTAAGACACAATTTTGATATTTACGAAGCATTTACTTTATCTGTACTTTTGGTCACCCAGCAAAGGTAACAGAGGAAAAAAGGATGATTATCAGATTTACTCAGTCCCATTCCAACAAAGTTGAAATTTAAACCCACAGCCCTGGCATCCTCAAAGACAACCAAATGAAAACTGGGTTAGATGCAAATGAGTTGTTACCTATTATATAAAAACTAAAAGTAGACTGCCTCTTAACAGCTGTGGAATTCACTGCGCAAGGGCATCTTAGCAAATTTTGGGACAACCCACCATCCTTTCCTTTGGGCTCCATAAAGAGTTCATGTTCCCCCTTTTTGTATTTTCAATCTGTTTTCCCTACTACAGATTTCAAGTACCACATTAATGTCATGGACAAATCAATGTCATGCACAGGGAACATCGAGCATTCAAGATTAAGTGCCTCTCACTTGTTTTATTCTACTCCAGTATTTTCACTGACCGTAATTTTTTTTCCCCATATGATCCTGGACTGTCTCTACTTTCTCAAATATAATGTGTTACCACTCTATCCCAGCTTTTCAAATCTTTTAATATTAGGCCTTCAAGTAAATAAGTCAGATAATCCTAAATACTCTATTTCTCTTGATTATGAATGTAAAACACAAACATAAAGAATGTCTCAACAAAATCAACAACATAATTAACGTGAAAAGCATTTGCAAACTATAATGTAGCCTTATTGGCCTCCTAGCTTCAAACACGGGCAGGCATCAAAATCAAATAAAACACAGATCGCTGCACCACACCCCGAGAGTTTCTGATTCAACAGGTCTGGGGTAACGCCTACATATCTGTATTTCTAACAAGCTCCCAGGTGATGTGTGGCTGCTAGTCTAGGGACCATTGCTCTCAACTACATGTACCTTATCCTATGCATCTTCCTCAACACAGTCATCAAAGTTACCTTTCAAAATTGAATAGCTAAACTTGTCATTTCCCTCCTTCAACCCCTTGCATCTGTCCCTCACCTATTTCAAAATTTTTAGAGGCTCTCCACTAACTATAAAATACAAATTCCTCAAAATGAGACACAAGGCTCTGAACTACGTGTAGCACAGCAACTGACTACCTTTCCAGCTTCATTAACTTCCTCACAACAAGCCTCCTGTTGCCAGGTCTTCTGCCTGAACCAAATCAAACCAGCTACTGAATAAGAAACCTCAAACTTGACAAAAAGCAAGAAGAAAGATAAATTAAGAGTACAGCACAGACAGAAAATAAAGGCTTTAGGTTTGTTCTACAATAACGGGAAGAAGGGAATAAAATCACTCTACTTCACTGAGTTCCTCTCTTGCATTTACTAAAAATGAGGAGCAGGGAGATTATCAAGAGGGAATGTGTGCCTCAGGAGAAAAACTTAAAAAACAGAAATAAATATCTTAATCAGAAAAAAAAATTTTTTGATCTCCATCCGAGGGTATGTTTTTATTGATTTTAGAGAAGAAAAGAGGAAGAGAGAGAGAAACACTGACTGGTTGCCTCCTGTAGGTGGTCCGACCAGGGATGAAACCTGCAAACTAGGTATGTGTCCTGACTGCAAAGCAAACCTGCAACCTTTCAATGTATGTGACAACGTTCCAACTGAGCCACCTGGCCAGGGTAATCAAATTCTGAGAGTTGGATTCCTGCAGTTAATTTAGAAGTGGGTTTACAGTCAGCAAGTGGAGACTTGGTAGATCCAGATGGTCTAGATGCAGTCTCAACGCCCACCCCTCCACAACCCACAAAACCAGATGACCGGTGAGTCCCGAGACACCATGTTTGGCATTGTTTCCTCTAGCAGAACACTCTTCCAGGCAGAGTCAGCTTAGCAACCTCCTCCACTTTCTTAAAGATGCAGTCCAAAGACAACCTAATACGCTAACCAATGATTTCTTAATACCTTCCTGCTACCCAAGTCACTCCATCCCAGACTCAGTGCTCCCACACAACTTGGTATTTATCTCCATTAACATTTATTTCACTGAACAATGATGATCTTCGCTCAAGTCTTTTTTCACAAATTAGATTGTGACTTCTTTGAATACAAGAAATAGATACATAGGTCATTTTAATTTAATTATGCAAAACTGGTAGTACTGTTTCTTGACTGATTAATACCACTTCATGAGGTAGAAGGGGAAATCTAAAGATTAATTCTTCAAAATACAGGGTCCAGCAGAAGTAAGGCCTGCTTGAGTGTTGTTGGGAGGGTAATAAGACGGTGTAATAATTTACAGTTTTAATTTGAACATTTCACGTAAAATGTCATATGGTGTGCTTGAGTGTGTTATGTTACAGAATTACAATAATAAAGGGGCATTATTTGTGCCAGACCCTGTAATAGCAGCACTGATAACCAAGAAATACCTCTTTAACAAATAAATACATATCAAAAAAGAAATATGGTGATAGTTCAAAAAGTATTAAGTGAAAAGATGTTTAAGCTCACTCATAAGAACTACCAGTTAAAAAAATTACACTGGTGTAATTATTTCTCAACTATCAAATTAGCAAAAATCCATCTGACATACTCTGTTGACAAAGCTGTAAGGAAAAAAGGATTCTCATAGGTTACTAATAGGAACAGAAACTGTTACAATCTATATGAAGGGAAAGTTGGCAATAGCTACCAAAACTGCACCTGCATTTATACTTTACCCATAATTTCACTTCTAGAAATTTATTCCAAATATATACTGGCAATAAATGGAAGCAAACTAAACGTCTAGCAAGAGAAGATAGTTGAATAAACCATGGTATATTTACATGATAAAATATGATGCAGCTGAGTAGTACGCAACTGTAAAACAGTATATGGAGATATACACACTGCCATGGAGTAGTGAAAAAGAAAAGAACAGTGTAAATAAGATGTTACATTTATCCACAAAGGAAGATAAAAAATAAATTCAGTGAAAATAAACCAAAAACTAATAAAAATGATTACCTACAGGGAGCAGAACACAATAGTGAGGATACAACATAGGCTTGGAAGCTCAGCTCCTTTGAGTGTAATTTTAACTTTGAGTGTAACCTAACCACCAGGTTCCAGAGGCCCCATCCTCCCGACTCCTAGTGGCTCTGACTTTCCAAGGTCAGAGCAAAATCCAGGACAGACTGAGTACTGTGGCTTTGGGGTAGGGACCACAACCATCACATTCCCTGAAGTCTGAATAGCTCCTCTCCCTCACAGAAGGTCCACTAGGCCCATCATCCTGACTCCACGAGAAGCTCTTTCAGTGACTGAGCCTAACAGGCAGCGGGCAGGCAGAGGCAGACCTTGTTGGGGTGCCGTGGACATCCGCTGACCTGCCCTGGCACCCAACTGGCGCTGGTAAGAGCCGGCTTCAGTGTGCTGCATCATTCTTCCTGCATGCAGCCAAGGCCAGCAGAAGCAGCCGCACATTGTGGATTGCTTGTAGCTCCAAAAGGTGGCCGAGAGCCAGGCACAGACACTGTCTGATATTGTCCTACACCAGTGTCCCTCCCAAGAGGCCCAAAACCACACACTCAGTGGCCAGCTTCAGACAACATCAGGGCAGAATCGAAAAAGCTTCACAAACAACATATCCAAAGGGAGATCTCAGCCACCACGAACCCCAGCTGAAGTGAATTCTGCTTCCTGGGGGTCTGCACCTACACAGCAGCTCCCACACCCTCCTAGTGGTCAGGGCTGAGCCTCAGTCAGCCAGCCTGAGCATGAATGGGCCAACAGAAATCAAGGCTCAATTACAACAGGGGGCCCACATAACCCATACAAGAGACATTCCTGGAGCACCCAGTACAAGTGATCAAGGAGATTGTGCTACAGGGTCCCACAGGGCACCTACTACATAAGGCCACCCCATGAAGACTGGGAGCCATAGCAGAACTCCCTAATACACAGAAACAAACACAAAGAGGCAGCCAAAATGAGACAACAAAGAAACAACTACTGAAGCTGAAGGAGTAATCAAAAAATTCCCAACAAACAAAAGTCCTGGACTGCATGTATCCATAGGTAAATTTTACCTAACATTCAAGGAAGAACTGAAACCTATCCTTCTTAAACTATAGCAAAAAATTCAAGAGGAAGGAAGACTCCCAAGCTCATTTTATGAGGCCAGTATTATCCTAATTCCAAAACCAGAGAAACACACTACAAAGAAAGAAAATTATAGGCTAATATTCCTGATGAACATACATACTAATATCCTCAATGACATATTAGCAAACTGGATACAGTAATACATTAAAAACATCATACACCATGATCAAGAAGGATTCATTCGGGGGATGCAAGATGGGTACAATATCTGCAAATCAATAAACATGAGACACCATATAAACAAAATGAAGGATAAAAACCACATGATCATATTAATAGATGCAGAAAACGCATTTGATTAAAAACAGCACCCGTTTATGATTAAAACTCTCAGCAAAGTGGGAACAGAGGGAACATACCTCAACATAATAATGGCCATATATGACAAACCCACAGCCAACATCATCTCAATGGGCAAAAACTACAAGTGTTTCTCTTAAGATGAGGGACAAGACAGGGATGTCTGTTTCTACCACTCTTATTCAATATAGTACTGGAAGTCCTAGCCACAGCAATCAGATAAGAAGAAATAAAAGGCATTCAAACTGGAAATGAAGAAGTAAAACTGTCATTATTTGCAAGCAGCATGGTACTGTATACAGAGAACTCTAAAGATTCCACCAAAACACTACTAGAACTGATAAATGAATTCAGTAAAGTAGCAGGATACAAAACAAGTATTAAAAAATAAGTTGCACTTATATATACCAATAATGAACTATCAAAAAGGGAAACTAAGAAAACATTCCAATCTACAACTGCTTCAAAAACAAAAACAAAAACAAAAACAAAAACCTAGGAATAAATTTAACCAGGGATGTGAAAGACCTGTACTCAGAAAATTATAAGACACTGAAGGAGATACAAATAAGTGGAAGCATATCTTGTGTTCATGGATAGGAAGAATTAACATCATTAAAATGTCCATACTACCCACAGCAATCTATAGATTCAACACAATTCCTAACAAGATTCCAATAGTGTATTTCACAGAACTAGAACAAGTATTCCAGAAATGTATATGGAACCACAAAAGACCCCAAATAACCACAATCTTGAGAAAGACAAAGTTGGAGGAATGATGCTTTCTGATATCAAACTATACTATAAGGCCACAGCAATCAAAACAGCATGGTACTGGCATAAAAAAGGACACATAGATCAATGGAACAGAATAGAGGGCCCAGAAAGAAGTCCACACCTTTATGGTCAATTAATATTTGACAGAGCAGGCAAAAACACATAGAGGGTAAAGAGAGTGTATTTAATAAATTGTATTGGGAAAATTAAACAGATACATGCAAAAAAATGAAACTAAACTACCTTCTTACACCATATACAAGAATAACCTCAAAGCTATTAAAGACTAAACCACACCATGCACAAGAATAAACTCAAACTGATGATTAAAGACTTAAATGTTAGACTTAAAACCATAAAAACCCTAGAAGAAAACATAGGCAGTAAAATCTCAGATATTTCTCAGAGCACTATTTTTTCTGATATATCACTTTGGGCAAGAGAAAGAAAAGAAAAAAAAAATGGGGCTATATCAAACCAAAAAGTTTTGCACACCAAAGGAAACCATCAACAAAATGGAAAACAAAACAAAACAAAACACCCACTGAATTCACCAATAATGTGAATTCTGATAAGGGGTTAATATCCAAAATTTATAAAGAACTTATAAAACTCAACACCAAAAACACAAACAATCCAATTTAAAAAATGGGTAAAGGACTTGAATAGACACTTCTCCAAAGAGGACATCCAGAGGGCCAATAGACATATGAAAAGATGCTCAACATCACTAATCATCAAAGAAATGAAAATTGAAACCATAATGAGATATTACCTCACAACTGTCAGAATGGCTATCAACAATAAATCAACAAACAACAAGTGCTGGCAAGGATGTGGAGAAAGGGGTACCCTTCTGTTTCTTGAGGGGAACGCAGACTGGTGTGGCCACTGTGAAAAACATATGGAGTTTCCTCAAAAAATTTAAAATGGAACTCCCTTTTGACCAAGCAATTCCACCTCTGGGAATATATTTGAATAAACCTGAAACACTCATGTGTTCATTGCACCATTATTTATAATAGCCAAGATTTGGAAGCAGCCCAAGTGTCCATCAGTAGATGAGTGGAAAAAACAGCTATGGTACACTTACACAATGGAATACTACTCAGCCATAAAAACGAAAATTTTACTCTTTGTAATAGCATGGATGGACCAGGAGAACAGTATGCTAAGTGAAATAGGCCAATCAGAGAAAAACAAATACCATATGATTTCACTCATGTAGAATCTAATGAACAAACTGAACTAACAATCAAAACAGAGAGCAAGCTGACAAACCTGGGAGTCAGGAATTCGAGGGTGGTAGAGTTGAGCAAAAAAGAAAAAGAACTCATGGGCACAGACAATAGTGTGGTGACTGAGGTATGAAGATGGAGGTGGAAAAGGGTATAACGGGGATAAATGGTAATGGAAAAAAATACAATACAAAATAAACTATTTAAAAAAGAATATATGCACCCCTATGTTCATCACAGCATTATTTACAATAGCCAAGATTTGGGAGCAGACCAAGTGTCAATCAGTAGACAAGCGGATAAAAAAGCTGTGGTACGGTTACATAATGGAATACTAGCTGGTCATTAAAAAGGAAGAAAATCTTACCTTTTGCAACAGCATGGATGGGCGTAGAAAGTATTATGCTAAGTGAAATCAGTCAGTCATAAAAAGACCCAAGTACCATATGATCTCACTTATATGTGGAATCTAATGAACAAAATTAACAAAGTGGAGACAGGCTCATTGATACAGAGATCACACTGACAACTGTCAGAAGAGAAGGGATGGGGGCAGGGTGAGAAGGGCGAAGGGATTAATCAGAAAAAAAAGAAAGACTCAGGGACATAGACAACAGTATGGTGACTGTCAGAGGGAAGGAGGGGTATAGAAGAAGGTAAAGGGAGGATAAATGGTGTTGGAAGGAGACGTGACTTGGGGTGGTAAACACAGAAGAATATACAGATGATTATTACAGAATTGTATACTTGAAACCTATGTAATTTTATTAACCAGTGTCACCCCCCAAAATTCAATAAAGTAAATTTTAAAAAGGGAAAAAAGTAAAAATAGACCAAAAACTAATAAAAAATGATTACCTATAGGGAGAGGAAGAGAACAGTGAGGACACAACATAGGTCTGGAAGCTAGACTTCTTACAGTGTAACTTGTCTTATAGTTTTTTACTTTGGAATCATGAAAATGTTTTCCATAATTATAGAAGAAAATTAATTCAAAAAGAAAAAAGGGAAGAGACAAAATGTAGGGTCAGAAAGATGAATCCAGCCTCAAGAGCGCTGGGTCCAATGAATTTCGTTTTACTAATACACATATCCAATTATTAAGGATCCTTAAATTCACATTATTTCTTTTTTTAATCCTACATAAGGTAGGACTCGGTTCTAGATTAACCCCAAATGAAATCGTTCTTCTAATTTTCTACTTTTGACTACTATAACTAAAATACACTTGTTTCATTCTATATTCCAGAAAAGTTTAATTCAGGCTGAAAGTTAACTGGCTGTTTAAAAAATCATTGTCTCAAATGAAGTAAGTTTACTTTTAGTTGATTGGAATTTTTTCTAATGTAGTAGTATTAGGTGACAAAGTAGTAAAGTATATACAAGATACACCAAGAGTGACTTAAGAATTAAAGCACAAACAGCCCGCCCTGGTCTGATGGTTCAGTTGGTTAGAGAGTTGCCCCAATATATGCCAAGGTTGCAGGCTTGATTGCCAGTCAGGGCACATACAAGAATCAACCAATAAATGCACTGATAAGTAAAAGAACATATCGATATCTGTCTGTCTGTCTGTCTCTCTCTCTCCCTCTCCCCTCCGCCCCTCCCTCCCTCTCTAAAAAAGAAAAAATTTAATAAAACATAATTAACCTTTCAAATTGATTTTAATAAATATAAATAATGTTGAGTAAGCTATAGCCTCTAAGCTGAGAGAAAACAATAAAGCTGAGTATTTAAGTAAAAATGACCTTCTAATGCCAATTAAGTAACCAGCACTTATTTATATTATTTCCAATCTTTGATATAACTCTCCCTAGTGGATGCTACTGTTTCACTATTTTGAGAAAGAAGCTATGACCTTATAAAGGTCAATAAAGTTCCTCAAGGTCAGTTAGTTTATGTCTGAGACAAAATATGAAGTCATGACTTTCCAATGCCCATATATACTCTTTCCATGAGATATACTAAAAATAAAATTTACCACAATCACAACTTTATCAAGAAAAGACAGTGGTTGGGCTAATTATTACTGATTCCAAAACTTTGACAGGAAAATTTATGCTTCCTCTTCCACACAATCAAAATGAAATTGTTTCAGCCAGTAACCTGGATGATTCTATGGCAGTGGTTGTCAAACTTAGTAGGCACTGGAATCACCTTTTAAAGCCCAATTGCTGAGCCCCACTCTCAACATACTTGAATGTCTGAGACAGTGCCTGAGAATGTGCATTCCTAAAAAAGGAAAACATTCTGAGGTAGTCCTTTTTTATTGACTTAGAGGAATATACTAAGCTTCTGTATTTTATTAACATTGAAGAAGCAAGTAAAGACATTCTTTAGAGTTTAAATTTCCTATTTGGATCTGACTATGAATAAACATTAAAGTTCTATCTTAAATCAATCAGTTAATCCAAGGTTATTCTGCAAACCCTCTAATAAAATAGGGGAAATCTGATAGATGATCTCCCTGGTCAGCTGCAGCTCGGAAATGTTATGCTAAAGATTGTTAGTCTTTATTGTTTAGAAAGCTGACTGCCTATATTCAAATCCCAGTTCCACTATTGAAAAACTGTAAACTGAACAAGGCACTTCATATTTCTATGTAACTCAGTTTTTCCATCAGTAAAATGTATCCTATAGCTCATGTGCTACTACATGTAAAATGCTTAGTACAGTCCCTACACATGGAAAATAGTGATACCTGAGGTTGTTTTCATCTTTACCACCAACAATAAGCTAAGGATGAAATAAAAAAGCTCTCCGCTTATGATTAACTGAAACATCAGGAAAGTATAGCACATATCATGTAATAATTAGGCCAAAAAACACCTAGGGTCACTTTGTAAGTAAGGAAAGCAAGCAGGAGCAGTGGTTTGCCCAACCTTTGTGCCATGTGACCCTATTACTTTAACCAAATGTTAAGAAATGAGGAACTGACATCTGTGTCAAAGGCAGCCATTCTTAGAATGGACATAAGAAAGTCTGGCAGACCCCAACAGAAGAAGTGTCTCTATAATGGATAATGACTAATCAATCCAATTAGATCCCATTTTTTGAAGTGCTTGAATATGAGACAAAGATTAGTAGCAGAAGAAGAACCGACACTAGTCATGGTAGAAAGACAAACACATGCTAAGTCATAAGAAGGTGACCAGAAAAAAAAGTAGTAGGTATAGCATCTGAGGGGAATGGCAATTACTAGAGTTGCCAATGAGTCACCAAAGCAAAAACAGGACCCACAGAGTTACCGCTATTCTAGTTAGGAATGACTTGGTGTTACAGTTTTCACCATGTCCTGCAGATCCACAGAAGGGCCTCAGGGTGAAGGAAAAAAGGAGGAGGAAGTGTGAGGAAGAAGTGAGAAAAGAGGGTGACAGAGATCAACCCCCTAACCTTCACTGAATCAGTGCAGCCCAAGTTTTAATCTGTTTCATACATATTGATTTTCATGAAAATGGCTTCCACTACTTGGTGGAATTGAAGGGCAGGAAGCTGTGGACTGAGGACACAGTTTGTTAGCTCCCAGAGGTTCAGCACAATTGCAGAGACTGACTGTTGGGCTTCCTTCCCTCCCACAAGATGAACCTTCATCCCCTAACCAGTTAACCCGGGCATATCTTCATGCCTTAAAACTAGAACAGGTAAAACCAATATTCTTTATCATTTTGTATTCCATTAAAACTCTGTGTATTTCTGCCATTAACTCTATTTAAATAAAATCTGCTGCGATAGAAAGATTTTAGTAAGTATGAACAATTACTGCTCCCTAGTACACATACTGATCCCCAACACACTTACTGATCCAAAAGTGCTGCTCAATCACTGTTTAACTTGTTTCACCTTCTTTACCTTCCCCTTCAAAAAATGAGGAAGGACAATATAAATATAACCCTAGTCTTTCATTTATCCTTTATGTTTCTTTGTTCAAAAGGTTAAGCCAACTTGGCAAAACCAAACTGGGGTGGGGGGGCAGGGGCAGGGAGGAGGAGACTCTCTCCGCATCTAAATTTCATCTCTTTCCATATTTTCTCAGGAGCCGTTACCCTTTTCTCTACGTTCAATTGCTTCCTCTTAGCAGGGTGCCTCACACCTACATTTCAAGTCTCAGTCATCTTTAAAAGGCACACGAGCAAAGAAAAAGGAAAACATTCCTGCAACCCTGTATCACTCTCAAGCTGCTATCAGCCCCAGCTCTTTGCTTTCTTTCTATCCACTTCACCACCTGCCCTCTACCCCCACCCCAGGTCAGGCTGCTAGTATGTCTCACATGAAATTCCAATAGCCTTCTGCTGACTCCCTTCCAACTTCTGACCAACTCCTCCATCTATTATAAGCCAGAATGAGTTTCTAAAAATATAATCCTGCTCATGTCACACCTACAGATTTGATTAATGGGAGAACAAATGTATATTAAGTTTGGTTTATGCTCTCAATAATCAAAGAGCATATTTTAGGTCTTTTAAAATTTATAAAAACTTGGGACTGGACAATGAACAACTGGTGAAATCACTTATGGGACAGGAATTGCAAAGATGGGTAAATTCTCACCATCTGCATAACTGAATGCTAAAAAAAACAACAAATTTTAAACCAACAGTAACTACTAACATTCTTTTGTCACATACAACTTAACAGTGCAAAAGCCATCTACTGTTGTAATGGTACTTTTTTATTCATCTAGACCTGTGCTATATAACATTGTAGCCACTAGCCAAATGTAGCTCTTGAAATGTAACCAGTCCAAATTGAAACATGCTGAAAGTATAAAACACACCTTGTTACTGATTTCAAAGATTCTGCACAGAACAATGTAGACTACTTCAATAATTGTTAATGTTATATGCTAGAAAGATAATTTGATTTGAGGGGAATTAAGCAAAATATATCATTAAAATTAACTTCACCTGGGTATTTTTCCATATGGCTACTAGAGAATTTTAAATTACATATACAGCACAAAATACAAGGAAGCAAAAGTAGGTTTATGGTTGTAATATAAATAATACAATAATTAATAAACAATACAAGAATAAACTGCTTCACGTGCTCATTACTATAAACCTACTTTTGCCTAGACCTCCATATTTCCATGGAACTCTGATGATCTAGGCACCACAATTTTTTCAAGACTGGTTTTTATTATAATTTTACTTTCATCCACCTGGGCAAATTCAGTTGCAGCAAAAAAATAAAATATCTCAGACAAAGCTAAATTTCCTCTAAGTTTTTGAAAATTACAAAAGATGTCAAGAGACCTGTACAGAAGCTTCCCAATCCCACTGTTTTTATATAATACCAGAGCAGATGTGAGGTGATATCTCGCTGTGGTTTTAATCTGCATTTCTCTGATGATTAGTGACTTTGGGCATTTTTCATATGTCTATGGGCCCTCTGTATATCTTTTATCAGTAGACTGTCTAGAGAGCCAGGGAATCTCCCCATTGGCCAAGATGGCAGCAGGGTGAGGTTCTTACCCTGAGTGTGGAGAAAGCTAGAAATATCAATGGATAGGGCCCAGGCATGAAAAGCTACAGAGATAATTGGACAGGAAAAACCCTTTCTGGTAGCAGACTGGGGGCGGGACCAGAGGAAGGCAGGCACATACAACATAGAAGTCAATATGGCACAAGGGGAGGTGCTAGACCAAAGAAGCCTATCTGTCTAGCCTGCAGAAAGAAGGGGCTGGTTGGGAGGTGGACCTACCTGAAGTATGTGAAAGTTTAGGAAGTTGATTGGTCATTTTGAGAAAGCACTTGGTCTGTCCCACACCCAAGATAATATCATCTCAGGAAACAAAGAAGTTGCTCTCTCTCACTCGCTTGCTTGTGACCTGAACTCATGTGGTGCAAATGCCTGTTCCCTCCATGAGCCATGTGGCCTTAGCAGCCACATGGTCCATGACCTCCAGAAGGGAGTCTCTCTCTCTCTTGCCCACGTGGTGATGCACTGGGCAGTCCATTCACACGCTCTCCCAGAAGTACATGACCTTGCAGCCCTAACAGCCACATCGCCCATGGCCTTGCAGCTCCACATGCAGGCTCCAGGAGGGATCCTAAAATGTAGAGTAGCCAGGAACAAGATAAGCTGTCTGGATGGGGATTATGACCTCTTAGCAGCTGCCTGCTGGCTCCAAAGGACTGTACTCTAAATTGCAGCAGGAACTCTGGACACTGATTTTTGTCTTGGTCTGACTGAGGAGATGGACTTTGAGACAGCAGTCAGCCATTCTCCCAGATCACACAGGACCTGAATAAAACTTCCTTCCTTTTGCACCAGCATCTGCCTCATGAGTTTGGCTTTTGTGGCAGCAGGCTGCCAACCCTCCATTTTTTTTTGTTCAGTTACATGTCCTCTTTGGAGAAGTGTCTATTCAGGTCCTTTACCCATTTTTTAAATTGGATTTTTGTGTGTGTTGAGTTTTATAAGTTCTTTAAATATTTTGGATATTGACCCCTTATCAGATGTATCATTGGCAAATTTTTCTCACAGTGGGTTGTCTTTTTATTTTGTTGATAGTTTCCTTTGCTATGCAAAAACTTTTTAGTTTGACGTAATCCCATTGGTTTATTTTTTCCTGCTTTCCTTGCCTGAGGAGATATATCAGAAAAAATATTGCTCCAAGAAATGTCTGGTATTTTACTGCCTATATTTTCTTCTAGGGTTTTTATGGTTTTAAGTATAACATTTAAGTCTTTAACCAGTTTGACTTTATTCCTGTGTATGGTGTAAGAAGGTGATTTAGTTTCTTTTTTTTCTTTTTTTGCACATTATCTATTAAATTTCCCAACACCATTTATTGAATAGACTGTCTTGACCCTATTGCAATTTTTTGCCTTTTTTTGTCAAATATTAACTGACCATAAAGGTGTGGGTTTATTTCTGGGCTCTCTATCTTTCCATTGAATTATGTGTCTGTTTTTATGCCAATACCATGCTGTTTTGATTACTGTGGCCTTATAGTATAGTTTGATATCAGCAAGCATGATCCCTTCAACTTTGCTGTTCTTTCTCCAAATTGCTGTGGTGAGCTAGGGTCTTTTGGGGTTCCACATTTTTGGAATATTTGTTCTAGTTCTGTGAAATACACTATTGGTATCTTGTTAGGAATTGTGTTGAATCTATAGATTGCTGTGGGTAGTACGGACATGTTAATGTTAATTCTTCTATCCACAAACATGATATATGCTTCCACTTATTTATATCTTCTTCAGTTTTTTTCTTCAGTGTCTTATAATTTTCTGAGTATAGGTCTTTCACATCCCTGGTTAAATTTATTCCTAGGTTTTTTTGTTTTGTTTTGTTTTTTGTTTTTTGGAAGCAACTGTAGATTGGAATGTTTTCTTAGTTTCCCTTTTTGATAGTTCATTATTGGTATATATAAATGCAACTTATTTTTTAATATTTGTTTTATATCCTGCTACTTTACTGAATTCATTTATCAGTTCTAGTAGTTTTGTGGTGGGGCCTTTAGGGTTCTCTACATACAGTATCATGTCATCTGTTCCTTTATTACATTAAATACTAAAATATCAGAAAAATTACCACTAAATGTGCCAAGTAGGACATACTGACAAATTTCAAAAGGTCTTAGTAATTTGGTCATATTACAGGAACTTAATTTTTAAATGTAGTTTTTTCTACCTAAGGGTAAACGTACAGTTCCTAGAAGAGTTTCTTGTGAAATGAATTCTAGCTAAATAAATAATTTACTCTTGGTAACTTGGTGGTGAAGTGCCCCAGGCCAGTACTTAAAATCATGGCACCAATAAATCTAAGCATTCTCTATGGCAACATATCCATGGGAGGAAAATGTTCAGAATTCCAGTAATGAGACCAGGAATTCATCTCCTGCAATCTTCCCATGACTTTGAAGAGTAATCATAACTTCAGAAACTATTTCACTCAAACAGAATAAAAAAGAAACACTACATGTCACCTTCAAAAACTCACCAATATTAAACAACCAAGTGCACAACTTTCCAACATTTAAACAAAACTTACATCACAAGGTGATTTGTCATAAAAATAAAATGAGCTCTCAATATTATCCTAAGTTAAGCTGTGCTATACAGTAGCTTCTAAAAGCCCCAAGCTTTGTAATACAACCAGTAATTTGTATGCTATGTTTTTGTTACCATTTCTGTTAATACCCCAAAATGTAAAAGTTAATAAAAAATAAGAGTCTGCCTTAGAATATATAGGCTATTTAGGGATGAAATAAAGGAGCAGAATAAACAATCACACATTGCAACCAAAAATAATCTTGCACCATATTTCCTTTATCTATTATTTTAAGAGCTTCTCACCTTTGTCTTAATTCAAGGGAAAAAAAACCACCCTGGGGCTATAACAAATATAAAAAAAATAACAAAAATCAAAAACAAAACCCCACCCTTAATACATAAGCCTAAGGTCACAGCTACAAGGCAGAGACCCAAACTTACGTGGTTTGCTTCCAGAGCCACCCTTTTACCTATGCCCCTCTACTAGTGGAAGACAAATGTCTGCAGACTTTATTTACTCTTTCCTCTAATCCCCCTAACACTAGGCTAAAAACACAGAAATGTTTGTCTTCAATATACATAGTTCGCAGAACATTTTCCTGTGAACTCAACTCTACATGGTGGTTAAGTTCCCCTAAGACTCAAAATAAACATTTCCATAAAAAGTTGTTTTAACCAAATAGAAAAAGCATGTAAAACACTTCTTTTTAGTTTTAGGAATACGTTAATTTGAATTTTTACACTATACCACTTACTTGCAAGCAATTCATTAAAATGTACGGCTGAGAGGCCAAAAATTAGGGCTAGGCCATAAATAAAACCACAAGGCTGACTAAATCAACCTAAAACAAGCATCAATGGTTCTAGAACTGCTAAATGGTAGCAAAATTATGCTAGTATACCAGCCCCTGGTCATGACTGGTGATATTCCTTGATGCTCTTTTCCCATCACCTCTCACTTTCATTTCTCACCACTTTCCACATATTCCAAATCACCAGAGGAGGATTCTAACCCCCATTAGAGGATTCCCACAGTAAAAAGGCTGCCAACGGCATGTATAGAACTCGGTTACTACTTACTTCTCTTAGAGAAAGTAGAAACTGCCAGTATTTGTTGTATTATATAATGTTTCTACAGTATGCATTGTTTTGACTGTGTTTGAGAATCAAAAACCTCTAATAGCTCCGTATACTAGGTCTCTTGCATTCAAATGCCAAGTTAACTTTTTCTTGTTTAGCTATCAATCAAGTTAAAATTGTCAGTGTATAACTACTACAAATCCCTTCTTTCTAGTTTGATCCCACCAGTACTCCATGTTTGATCTCACAATACCCAAAATGTACATCTTATAATGTTTTTGTTTACATGCAAAAATGTATTCAGTAATTCATCTATGTTTTGTAAAATAAATGGAAGTGTTTCTTTTAAGGAAATGGAAAAAATCAAGTTGGTAACATTGATAGTGTATCAAAATTACATTCTAAAACAAACCCATTAATACACTGTTTAAAAAACATCTTAAAGCAGGGATTTAGAAGTAGCTGCAACACTAGCTCTAGCAATTCTGAAAGCTGGGCAAGCTAATATACTCATATTATATATACTCTAGGGACAACCATCAGGTATTTGGAAGCCATTCTGCATGAAATATAAGGGGCTTTTTAGATAAAAATTTTTTTACAAGAAATAGATTTAAAAAGAGTACAGAGATTTTCAACAACGAGTGCCAAGATCATTCAATGGGGAAAGAACATTCTGTCCAACAAATGTTCCAACTGGATATCCACGTACAAAAGAATGACGTTCAATCTTACTTCACTCCGTAAACAAAAATTTATGCAAAATTAATTTTAAAAACCTAAGAGTAAGAGCTAAAACTATATAATGCATAGAAGAAAACACAGGATTAAATTTTTATTACCTCAGATTTAGCAAAGGATTCTCAGATAAAATATCAAAATACAGGCCACAAAATATACATAACTTGGACTTAATCTAAATTAAAACTTTGGTGCTTCAAAGGACATTAACAAGAAAGTAAAAAGACAATCAACAAATAGAAGAAAACATCTATAAATCATATACCTGGATAATGGGCCTGTACTTAGAATACATAAATATCTCTTACAACTTATTAGAAAAAAAAGACAACCCAATTTTAAAATAAGCAAGGGATCTAAACAGACATTTCTCCGAAGATATACAATCGCCAATAAGCACATTAAAGTATGCTCAACATCATACAGCCACCAAGGAAATGCAAACCAAAACCACAATGAGATACTTCATGCTCACTAGAGTCAAAAACAGATAATAACAAGTGTTGGCAAAGGATATAGAGAAAGCAGAACCCTCATACACCTCTGGCAAGAATGTAAAATGGTGTAGCCACTTTGGAAAACAGTCCAGCAGTTCCTCAAATGATGACAGGTACCATGTGACCTAGCAATTTCACTCCTAGGTATATACCCAAGAGATTTTAACACAAGTGTTCAAACAAAAACTTGTATATGTGTATACACACACACACACACACACACACACACGGCAGCATTATTCATAAAAGTCAAAAGGCAGAAACAACCTAACATCCATCAGCTGAAGAACTAGCAGTACTAATTCTTAAAAGCACCCAAAACCAAGTACCAGGAAGGAGATTATTGGATTGTTCTGTGTACAGGTCTACAAAGACTTCTCATGGTAGTTCTTGCACAGGGACAGGGAACAGGGGTTCCACACTGGCCTACCATGGAAAGTCAGAAGGTATAGGACAGTACAGGCTGTCTCAGTAGGAACAAATGAAAACAAAATACAAGTGGTAAGACTTGGTACAAAGTCAAATCGAATCACCCTACACATCTTTTACTTCCCACACCTATTGAAAGTTGGGAGATTACCCACTTGTGATTTAAAAACATCTAACACAAAAAACTAACTACAGGTTTAATTCTATCATGTAAACTTGTATTCTCTCATTTAAATCTGTATTAAGTCTAAAAACAGATTTAATTCTATCATGGGTTTTGCAAGAAAATGTTACTTTGCATTTTACCTTTTGGCAATTCTGGTTGAATGAAACAAACCCTGGGGGTGGGGAGGGTATTTTAAAACAAGATGCCAGGTTTCACAGAGGCTGGAATTCTTTAGGACACAGAAACATCTCTTGTAGCTCAAAAGGAGTTCTAATGAGGGACAGGAATTCTAGAAAATAACCCTCAGACACCCCAGTCAGACTATTTCTGCTCCAGTGTTTCATGATTAAGACAATTGGTCTGTTTCCTGGTGTCTTTTTTTTTAATTACTCAAAGAAGCTTCATTTTTTAAATTTAGCTTTCTGACTCTGTGCTTGTGCCTTTAATACTTTCACAACAATTTTCTGCTCCTCAATAAAGAAAGCACACTTGATCCTGTCACGGACACATGTAGCACACACGGATCCACCACAGGTCCCACTGACATGTTTTATCATTTTAGACAACCTCATCAGAACTTCAGTCTCACAGCACGAACTCCGCGAAGTCGGCCTGGGCACACGCCGCATACAGATTTTGGTGCTTTCCTGACCTTTTTGGTATAACGGTAAACAATTCTATTGGCCGGAGTTCGGGACAGCCTGGTTTTGTTAGAGGCTGTATTATTGTAGAACAGCCTCCAGCGTGCAGCAAGCGCTAGACCATTGTGAACACTCCTAAGGACACCGTTCCCGGAAGAGGAAAAGGAAAGCTCTTCTCTTTCCTGGTATCTTTCTACGGTTATTCCCACTACAACTACCTAACTACTCTGTGCTTTCAGTTCACTTTCCTGAGAAAGACAGCACAGTTAACTATTGGGTTGACCAAAAAGTTCGTCTAGTAGCGATTAGTTGTCTTTAACTCCATTCGAAACAGTTTTGTTAAATTGTATTGTGACAGCTGTCATATCAGCGTGCATTTAAAAAAAATTTATCAAGACTGGTGAATTTTCATGTAGCCACTTTAATATTGAAGATGGAAGAAAATACACAGCATTTTCAGCATGTTATGCTTTATTATTTCAAGAAACGTCAAAATGCAACTGAAATGCAAAAAAGAAAAGTTTTGTGCACTGCATGGAGAAGGTGCTATGACTGATCAAACACGTCAAATGTGGTTTGTCAAGTTCCGTGCTGGAGATTTCTTGCTGGATGATGCTCCACGGTCAGGCAGACCAATTGAAGTTGATGACAATTAAATCGAGACATTAATTGAGAACAATCAATGTTACACTATGTGGGAGAGAGCCAACATACTCAAAATATCCAAATCAATAAAGTTACTGGTGAAAATGAAAAATGTGTCTTTTATTTTACGGAAAAAACTAAACAGACTTCTTGGCCAACCCAATGTACATCTTAGTTCTTACTGGGGCGAAATTTTTGGACTAAGCAATTTATCTGCTCCGAATCAGCTGAGAGACTGGCTTCTCTTGGGCCAGGTACCTTTAGTAAGATCACCTGAGGCAGTGTGGCAAGAATCACACAATAGAGGGCATGATCATCTTTGTGTAAGCAACCACTTACGGCTGTTCCCTCAGCAAAAGCTGAGGCATGGAGCACGGCAAGCCCCTAGAGTAGGAAGCCTGCTAAAATTATAGACTGAATCCTAGTATCCAATAGATTAAATGATAAGAGAGCTTATGCATTCACAAAATGGTGCATACTGATACAAAATGTTAACAATTACAGACTTCAAAGTAGTAAAAACCTTGGGACACAAAGCTCTCTACCTCAGCATCTCTGAAGGTCGTCCAAATTCTGCTTTAATTCCTTAAAGTGCTGGGGAACTCCATACCAAAAAAAACACTGTCAAGCTATTCTAATAGGTGCTTTAAATTGTTTACATTAGGACAAAATCTATCTCCATGTAAACTCTGATAATTAGCCTTTTTCTCTGCAGCAAGAAAGGGTCTATTCACTCAGCCAACCCATCCCAAGTACTCCGACTTCTTCCTTGGACACATCCTACTTTCTTCAAATCTCTCTTTAAATATGCACTTGGAACTGAAGACAATAGCCCCAAGGGAATATCCCATTCTATTGGGTACAACAGAATATTGTACTAATTTCATTAATCCTACATACCTATACATATACATATACATACATATATATATATATATATATTTATTTTAGGAACTAAATCATGCTGGTGATTCATATTAAGAAAATATCCAATAAGTTTCCTGAATCTGCATACAGTACTACTAAATATTAATTGTACTTTTAAAAAAAACTTTGTTTTGGTAATATCAGCAAGAGAAGAGTTTATTTTCAAAATTTTTCACAATCACCATCATCTCAACTAAGATTACTGTCAGACTCATGGGACCAAAATAAAACTGTATTCAGGACTTCTGGTCAAGATGGCAACATAGGCAGACGTGACTTGCCTCTGCACAACCACATCAAAATTATAACTAAAATGTAGAACAACCGTCACTCAGGAATGTCAGAAATCAAGTTGAATGGCAGTCTGACAACTATGGAATTGAAGGAACCACATCCATCCAAACTGGTAGGAGGATCACAGACGGGCTGGCCCCACACCCACATGGATAAAAATTCAGGAGAGATAAGTCCCAGACCCACACCAGGCCCCCCAGCCCAGGATTCCAGTGTCAGGAAGATAAGTCCCCACAACTTCTGGCTGCGAAAACCAGCAGGGATTGAGTCGGTGGAGGAGGCTGATGGAGCCCTAAGCAGTTGGACTCATCTACTCAGACTAGCTCCCTCTGAGCTCCAGCACTGGGGTAGCAGCTTGAAGGGCACCAGCGCTATACACAGGAAGAGACTGAAGTGCCTGGTATCAAAGGGAGTAGAGGCCATTATCCCTTTGCTGAGTCCTCCCCCAACAAAGCCAGTAGGCTGGTGACATATCTGAGATTCCATCAACCTGGCTAACGCTGTGTGACCCACATTGGAGATCCCCAGAGCCTCTACCCTACTCAGCTTAAGGGCCGACCTAAACTGCTTTTCCATGAGAATGGCTGATCTCGGCTTGTAAGTCCTTTCAAACAAGCAACGGCTGGCTTCAGTGAGCCGGCGCGGCAACCAGATTAGAGTCACAGCTTGGCTTCACCTGGGGATCCCCAAGCCCAGCATAAGTAGCAGCCATCTGAGATTGCTTTACAGCTCTGGCAGGGTGCCCTGGAAAAACACTGGTGGGGGCTGGCCTTGGCCTACACCACCCAGGAAACCCTGGGGGCAAAAGCACCCAGTGGACAGTTACAGACCATGTGGGAGAACCACTACATGCCCCTGCATAGCTGATCCTCCATGGAGGGTGGAAGTTGGTGGTCAGTGGTCATAGCCATTGCAGTTGACTGGCCTGGGTAAATCTCTCCCATTGATCTGCCAACAGCAACCAAGGCTCAACTACAAAAGGAGGATATACTCAGCCCACACAAAGTGCGCATCTCGAGAATCCATCTTGGGTGATAGGGGAGGCTGTGCCACTGGGCCCTACAAGACACCCCTACATTAAGCCACACTACCAAGACATGGTGTCAAAGCAGCTCTACCTAATACATAGAAACAAACACAGGGAGGCTGCCAAAATGAGGAGACAAAGAAACATGGCCCAAATGAAAGAACAGATCAAAACTACAGAAAAAACACTAAACAGACTGGAGAATAGCAATCTACTACATGCAGAGTTCAAGACACTGTTTATAAGGATGCTCAAGGAACTTAGTGAGGACCTCAGCAGCATAAAAAAGTCCCAGTCAGAAACAAAGAATACGCTAATTGAAAAAAAGTACAATTTACAGAGAAACAACAGTAGAGTGGATGAAGCCAAGAATCAAATCAATGATTTGGAAC
>PVJD01005094.1:0-121696 GCA_004026545.1 Mormoops blainvillei
GCCCGCTTGCCGGTTCTCAGGCAGCCATCTTTTCACTGTGTCCTCACCTGGCGAAGGGATGCAGGAAGCTCTCTGGGGTCTCTAATAAAGGTACTGATCCCATTCATAAGAACTGCACCCTTGCGACCTGATCACATCCTAAAGGCGTCACCTCTTAACATTGGAGGTTAGATTTTCAACATACCAATTTGGGGGGTCCGCGAACACTCAGTTTGTGGTGGCACAGTAACTTCGCTCTCTAGTGAAACACAGCCTAGTGCAAGCCTTATGCCCTGTTTTACTTTTTGAGGGGAGGGGTGGGAGGCGTATTAATCAGAGTTCTCCGGAGAAACAGAACCACATATATCTTTGGAGAGAAAGAGACTGAGAAGTCCCATGATCTGACATCTGCGAGCTGTAGATGAAGGAGAGCCAGAGGCGAGGTTCCAGTCCACGGGCAGGAGGCCCTCGTCCCAGCTCATGCAGTCAAGCAGAGAGGCAGAGTTCATCCCTCCTCACCTTTCTGTCCCATTCAGTCCCTCGTCAGATCGTATAACCATCTGCTTTGGGGTTGGGGGACTGAGCTTTACTCAGTCCATTGATTCAAAGGCTGCTTTCTTCCAGAAACACCCTCAGACACACCTAAAAATAATGTATAACCTGATCTCGGGGCACCCTGTGGCCCAGTCGACTTGTGTAAAATTAAGCCGCACAGGGCTCTTGATGCAAGAAGTGAGTGGAGAAGTGGAAGAATGGGGATGGGCCCAATCGGGCCATGGTACAAGGCCCTCGCCGTTTCCTCAATGACTGATGGTGGCATGGGGTCTCTCCTCCCCAGAAAAACACCTGAATGTGTCGGGCACCGGGTTAGGTACGGTGGGTGAAGGGGGCCTTGTCCTGAGGGCGCCCGCCTCCAGCCGGGGAGAGGAGCACATAGTAAAAGACTCTTCACCTTGAGCAGTGGGTCAGACGGGTCAAGGGCTGGCTAGGAAGGGGCCCCTGAGGACAAACCTGGCAGGTGAGGTAGGGCAGGCAGAGAAAGTGTCACCCTGGTGGTGGCACTGAGATGATGGGTCAGAAAGGAGGCAGCTGGGATGAACCAGTGGTGTCATTTCACGGTCTGGGTCCCCAAGAAAACCTCTAGGAACCTAAGTCCTCATTGCCCAAGGTGAGGTGGAGGCCACGTCGGTCAGGGCCTCTGCTGGGCCTGGCGAGCCAGGGCGGGGAAAGTCCAAGCAGGTGGGCAAGAAACGCCCTGGAGGCAAAATGCAGGTAAATTAGACCTGGGATCAATTCCAGGGGAGCAGTGGGGGCCAAAATGGGAGGCAAGGCCGCAAGAATAAAAAAAACGGAGGCAATTCAAGAACATAAAAGCAAAGACATTGGAGGAAACCCGGGGTCCTGGACAATCACCACCAACATACCCTTGGCTGTGTGGTTTGAGGACCAGCTTGATTCAAAGCCACAGGGTGGAGGCAGGCACCTTGAGCCCACCGATGCGGTCACCTTACCCCGAGGTCCAGGACCCTGGTTAAGTCCCCCCCGGCAAAGGGTGGGGTGGACGTTGGTGGTAACAGATGAAGTCAAGGGACTGGAATGTGAAGAGCAGCTAAGCCTCGGGGTAACTAGACACGCAAAGCTGCCGGTGTCTCAAGCTTCTGTCTTTCCTTCAGAGGACGGACCAGTGTCTCATCTCTTTTCTCTTGGCACTGATCTCTCTTCTCTGCTACTCTTCGTCTCCTTTCTCCTAACCAGCATCTTCCGTTTGCACAAGGCGCAGCCCAACAGCTGCTCACCACCCAAGGGCTCAGCCCTGCCGTTTCTGATTCCCAACCCCAGGAGAGCAGTCGGACTTCTCGCCCCTCGGGTCGGGGGTCTGCCCCTGACCCAGTGGGCTGTGACCACAGAGGGAGGGGCAGAGGCAGAGGAAGAGGGGTCCTGAGGGAAAATTGGAGGCACAAGAGCAAGAGTGAACGTGAGCAAAGCTGGGTGTGAAATCTGCAACTGGTAACATAGGAGTAAGTGGCAACACAGGACGTGAGCAACAATAACAAACGGTAATGGAAGAGTTACTACGCCACAGAATGCCATTCTAGGTGTTTACATGTATTAACTCATTGAATCCTCACTGCAGTGTATAATATAGCCAGTATACCTTTATAGCTATATATCTCCATATATCTATGTCTGTCTGTCTGTCTATCTGTCTATCTTTATATATACTGTCACTATTCCTACTTTACCAATAGGGGAACTGAGGTTTGGAAAGATTAATTAACTTTCCACAGTCACCTAATGACATTTTTAGACATATCTCTGCTGAAACTCAGCCTCGTATGAGTTAACATCTGAGCGTTTCTGTTCCTCTCTTGTGAAGTGGGAATTCTAATTGAACCTATCCCATGAGGCTCCTAGGGGGAAGTAAGATGATTCTTTTGTCCAGCTGCCCAGGGTATTAGTCACCTTGGGCTGCCATAACAAAATACCACAGACTGGGTGGCCCAAACAACAGAAATTCACTTTCTCAGAGGCTGGAAGTCCAAGACCAAGGTTGCAGCTCTTCCTGGCCTGCAGATGGCTGCCTTCTTGCTCTGTGCTCACATGGCTAAGGGAGACAGGGTTGTGGGGAGAGCAGGCAGAAGAGAGAGAAAGAGAGAGCGAGCTGCCCTGGCCAGTGTGGCTCTGTTGGTTGGAGCGTTGTCCATGCATCAAGAGGTTATGGATTTGATCGCCGGTCAGGGCGCATACGTAGGCTGGGGTTCCATCCCGAGGGGTCGCATATGGGAGGCAACTGATCAATGTTTCTCTCTATCTCTCTCTTTGTCTTCTTCTCGCTCTAAAAAAAAAAGGGATAAATGTATAAAAACTTTTTTTAATTTAATAAAGGGAGGGGGCTCTCTTCCTCTTTTTAAAAGTCCACAGTCCTATTGGATTAGGGCTCCATCCTTATGACCTCGTTTAACCTCTATTACCTCCTAAGACCCCATCCCCAGGTAGTCACGCAGGGGACTAGGGCTTCAACACACGGATCTGTCCACAGTACCCAGCAGTGGTTGCCATCCCACAGACCTCAGGCAGTATCGGGAAGGTCCTCAACACCCAGGCCCAGAGTTGCTTGAATCACAGGGCTGCCAGTTTCCTCTGCAGATGAGGGGCCAGACCTGGCGGCTCTGCACTCCCCCACTCCCACATTCCCTTAATGGTCCCAGCTAGGACTGAGCTGGAGAACCATCAGGCTCACACGCTTCACTTTTCAAGTGACAAACTAAAGGCTGAGAGCAGCAGCTGAGGGGGTTACCGCCCATCCGGGGACTAGAGGTCAGGTCTCTTGGTTCCTGGTCACTGCACTTTCTCACGTCTCTGGGATGGCTGCCATTCCAGTTCTCAGGCCGCTTTGCTGTTGGGGAGGGCCATTAAACAGCTCCTGCTGCACATTCCCCTCAAAAGACCCCTACCCTGATCCCTCTGCCCCACCTCATCAAATAGCCCTGGAACTAATGTGGCCCTTCGGGGTGTCTGGGCCATCATGGTGCTGCTGACCATGGGGGCTGGTATGGCAGGCAGTCAGAACCATAAAGCTTGTAGCAAACACCCCGAGTCAGTTTGCCGTCCTGTGCATAAATAAACTTGGTGAAGTGGATCCAACCACGTCTGCGCGAGGAGCCTGGCCAGGCTCCTCGGTGGGGCCTGTCCGTGGACATGGACCCAGGGCAGGCTGGCTTCCCCCCGCCAGGCCCTCCGCTCATCGTGGGACCGTAGGCCCAGCGCTGCCCCGCTCTGACCTTCGGCTTCCTGATCAGGAAAGAGAAAGTGGCCCGGCCTTGACTCTTTCTGGGAGTCCCACGGAGTGTGCTGGATCCCTCTGTTTGGCAATTCTAACCCCGTGCTCTTCCTCCTGCCCGCTGGGCGACTTCCTGGAACTTGCCAGGGCCAAGATAATAATGCCTGGCCCCAGGCTGAGAGGAGATGGCTCAAAGGGCTTAGTCACCGGATTAAAACCGCGGCCTTCGCCATCGGGGCGGTTTACTCCCAGCCAGAGCTGCAAAGCCTTGAAGGAGCTCCTGGGCCTCCTTCTAAGGAGACCCAGAGGGTTTCCTGGGGGCCACGGGCCTCGGGTATGTTTGTGGACACCGCTTAAAACCCCGGCCTCCCCAGCCTCCTTCCCCAACAGCCTCACCACCCCTCCAGCCAGCAGGGGTAGGACAGTGGGCTGGGCAGAACCTCCAGGCCTTCCTCCAGCAACTCGTCCCTGGCAGGGGCAGAGCTGGCAACGTCTCCTGCGCCAGCCCTGGACACACCTGTCAAAACAGAGCCAGGGGAGCGGAGAGCGAAGGGCTGACAAACATGGTCTGACCGCCGTACTTTCCAGCAGGGTGGGGCTTGGCTGGGCTGACAAGGGACTGCCTGGACACACATACGGGGGTGGTGGTGGGGTTCATTGAGCAGTGCCTGGGGACTGCTTGACCTGCAGAAGCACAAGTCATTTGTTTTCTTTGCCTTTACCTGTCCAGCCCTTTTGTTTTCCTTTCAACATTTCAGACTGCAAGGCTCTGGGTTTGATGTGGTGGGAGGCCTGCAAAGCTTGGTGTTGGGTTCTCAGGAGGGATAACCACCCAGGAGCCCATAAAAATTCAGGCTGCGGGCCTCCACCCTGTACCCGCTGCTTCAGAATCGAAGGGGTGGGGTCCAGTAGGAGGAGCGGGGCGGGGGTGGGGGGAGGATTCCCCAAGGAATTCTGATTTCCCATATACAATTTGAGAACCACGGGAGTAAGAGATAAAGAAAGGAAAATAGTATTTTGGGGGGTGCATACTGTCTCAAACTAGATATATTTTCACTTTATAGGTCCAACAACAAGGCTCAGAAAAGTAAAGTGATTCATCCAAGGCCACGTAGATGTTACATGGATTTGAACCCAGGATTTATGCAAGGCAGCTACGCTGAACTACTTCTTACAGCATGGTTGGGACTGGGAATTTAGTGGGCCCGTGTTTTATGCCCGAGAAAGCTGAGAATCGCAGAGAAATGGACTTGCTCGAGCTCCCAGGGTAAACTAGTGACAAAGCGACAACCAGGCCCCAAACCTCAGAGCTTCCCCCACCCTGGCCGCCTTGTCACTAAACGTAGCTAGGGATTAGTGAGAGCAGTGCAGGAGTTAGAGACAGAAGCACACCTCCCACTGTGACAGCGGGAGGCTTGGTGAAGGAAAGCCAGGTGCCAGCCCTCGGCCAGGCTGCTAACCCCCCCAGGCCTTTCCTGAAACGGCAGGTCTCCAGATGGGCGCCCCACTAAACTCTCCAGGGCAAGGAACAAACTTACATATTCCAACGGTTTCTTATTGTGTTTCATCCATTCGCGGTCACACTTGGTTTTCACATGATCAGATCTGAGACAAAGTCAGACAAAATGTTTGGAATGACCAAGCTTAAGGTATGAAAATGAATTAGTGCTTACTATCCTCAATGACAAATATCACCCTAAGTGCAATTATGCCCTAAGACAGCCAGTAATAGAAATATAGAAAAAAATTATAAATAAATAAATGTACATATCTTAGGAGATGAAAAAAATAAACAAAAATTTTTTTACTAGTGGGGGTGTAATCAAAATATTTGAACACCATTGTCCAAAGTCAGCGCTGTTGCTTCTGACATTCTCCCTTGGATAGAGCAGAACTTCAAATGGAAAGGAAGAAAGAATCTTCACATGATGATGTTACCCCGATTTGTAATCTAATGATCCTTCTTCTTCTGAACCCCCGGAACCTATAAATGCCCCAGATGCTTGCCCGTGCCCCCACCAAATTTATAACTGGGAACCTGCTTGCTCCCCATTATCTATCTTTGCCCTTATTTCAGCTTCACAGAGCTCCCTCCTTTCAGACCTAGAAACACTTGAGAACTTAATAGACAGTGTGGGGATCCCCCTGAATTTGTTCACTCATTTAACAAATAGTTAATTGTGGTGCAACTAGCTGCCACACACCGTACTCAGTACAGGTGAGTTGAGCTCCAGATTCGCTTTAGCTCCCTGCCCAGAACGCTTTCCAAACCACCTCCCAGGGAAGTGGGGCCCGAAGAGAGAACAATGGTCTCGCTGCGTGGAAAGAACAGAGGTCAGAGTTTGGGGTTGACAAAACAGCGGGGATTTGATACTGGACGGGGTACTGGGCAGGAGGGGGCTGTGCAGAAAAGGAGCCCCAGAAACCGAGCAGAGGTTGCCAGTGGCTGTTGGCTCAGCTGTGGAAGATTCAGGGTAAGAATCTGTGGGTGTCTGTGTGCTGACTGGGCGCTGATTCTAGATCCAGAGAAACAAAGCCTGAAAACCACATCCCTCTCTCAATAATCGATAGAATAACTAAACAGAAAAGCACTAAGGATATCAGAGATCTGAACAGTCCTGTTGACCCAATGACCTGATGGAGCAAGAACACCACACCCAACAAGGAGTGAACAGTCAATCCCTTTGAGTGCAGGTGAGACATTTACCAACACAGAGCACAGTGTGGGCCATAAAACAAATGTCAATAAACTCTAAAGAACTCAGGCCATGCAGAATATTTCCTCTGACCATATGGAATTAAACTGGAGACAAACACAGAAAGGTATCTGTGAAGTCTCCAAATGAATGGAAACTAAACAACACGCTTATAACTGTCCTTGAATCAAAAAAAAAAAAAAATCACAAGACAGATTGGAAAATATTTGGGACTTCATTAAAATGAGAACATAATATTTCAAAATTTGCGTGATATAGCTAAAGCAGTGCGTGGAGGCAAATTTATACAACCGAACACATATTAGAAAAGAAAACAACTCTCAAATCAATAACCCAAAATTCAACCTTAAAAAACTAGACAAAAAGAACAAATTAAATGCAAAATAAATGGAAGAAAATAGATAATAAAGAGAAAAATAAAAGAAAAAGGAAAATAAAAATATAGAGAAAAATTCATAAGACAAAAACTCATTCTTTGAGCTCAACAAATGGGTATGCCTCTAGTCATAGTAATCAGAAATGGGAGTGAGAAGACACAAATTACTAAGATTAATGACAAGAGTGGGGACATTACTACATATCCTCCAAAATGACAAGAATAATAAGGGCATGTTATGAATAACTTTAAGCCAATAAAGGAGTCAACTTAGGTGAAATGGACAAATCTACTGAAAAACACAAACTACCACAGCTCACTCAAGAAAAAACAGATGATAATAAATGTGAATGGCTCCATAACTCATAAAGAAATGAAATTTTAATTTAAAAACCTTCCCACAAAGAAAATTCCAGACGCAAATGAGCTCCCTTATGAATTCTGCCAAACATTTAAAGAAAAAAATAATACAAACTCTCACAAACTCTTTAAGAAATTAGAAGAAGAGGGAACACTTGCCATTCATTCTGAGCCCAGGATCACCTTAGTAACAAAACCTGATACCTATTATAGGATGAGAAAGCAATTATACGAACACTACAGATCAATATCTATAGAGCAGAGGCAAAATTTCTTCACAAAATTTTAGCAAATTGAATCCACAGTACACAAGAAGGATATCATGAATGAGCTTTATTTCAGGAATGCAAAGTTGTTTTAACACGTAAAAATCAATATAACTCGCCACATTCATAGACGATAAACCAACATGATCATCTCTATAGATACAAAAAAGCATTTGAAAAAATTCAAAATTCATTTATTTAAAAAAAAAACAACAACATGCTAGGACTAGAAAGAGCTTTTCTCAATCAGATAAAGAACATCCTAAAAAGAAAAAAAAACTTACAGTTAACATCATAGTTAACACTGAAATATTTAATGCTTTCTCTGGAATCAGAAAAGAGGCAAGGATATATGGTTTTATCACTCTAAGTTAACCACGCAGTGGTGATTCTAGCCAATGCAATAAAGCAGTTTAAAAAAAAAAATCCAGACTGAAAAGGGAGAGATAAAACTGTCTTTATTTGAGGTCAGCTTATGATAAACTAAGGCTGTATATTATAATTCTTATAGCATCACTAAAAAATAAGGCCAAGAGCTACAGCTGGAAAGCAAATACAGGAGATAAAATGAAATACTACAAATACTCAATTTGTCTAAAAATAGACGAGAAAGAGGAGTAAATGAACAAAAAAAATAGGTCAAATAAAAAAAGCAAAAAAGATACAGGCTTAAACTAATTATATAATTACATTAAGTGTAAGTGAGCAAAATACTCCAATTAAAAGGCAGAGGTATGGAAACAACTCAAGAGCCCATCGGTAGAAGAGGAGATAAAAGATGTTGTGGGACATATTAGTTGGCCATAAAGAAGAATGAAATCTTACCATTTGCAACAGCATGGATGGACTTAGAGGGTGTTATGCTACGTGATATAAGTTAGACAGAGAAGACAAATACCACATGATTTCACTTATATGTGCAATCTAAAGAACAAAATAAACAAACAAAATAGAAACAGGTTCATAAATACAGAAAACAGACAGATGGTTGCTAGGGGGAGGGAGACTGGCAGACTGGGAGAAAAAGGTGAAGGGGTTAAGAGCTACGAGGGCGTGGAGAGCGAGAATCTGGCAGTGATCGCTCCCACCTTGCGCGTTACGGGTTCCCCATAATCATGGAACCAGCTGTTTTCTTGTGGAACTGTAGTTGACTCAGAAACACACCATTGGTATTTGTTTTTCCTCCTACCTAGCTCACTCTCCATTTTACTCTTGCTCCCCTAATAACGAATTAGCATATAAATGTGAACAACACCAAAAAAAAGTGCTGGAACAGCTGGATATCCACGTGGGAAAAAATAGATATTGACCCCGACCTCATACTGGAAACAAAAAGTAATTCAAAATGAGTAAATACAAAAGTTAAATTATACGGCTTCTAAACTAAAACACAGGAAAATATCTTCATGATCTTGGGATAGCAAAGGTTTTGCAGTTAAAACAAGAAAAACATTAACCATAAAAGAAAGAAATTGGTAAACTAGACTTCATAAAATTCAAATCTGCACATTAAGAGATCCAGTTAGTATATAAGGTGTGTTACACAACAGGAAGAAAATATTTGACAAATAATTTATAAGTAGAATATATAAATATGCCTTGCAACTCAGCAATAAGAATAAAAACGACCCACAAAAATTATGAAGTGCTTCAAACAACACTTCACAAAAGACATTAGTGCATGAGAAGATGGTCAGCATCATTAGTGACCAGGGAAATACAAATTGAAACCATGGTAAGATATCGCTACACATCTGTTAGAATAGCTGATATTAAAAAGACCGAGCATTTGAGTATCAGTGAAGATATGAAGCAACTGAAACTCTCATATACTACTGGTAAACAGTTTGGTAGTTTCTTTAAAAATTCAACATATACCTATTGGTAGCTCAGCCATTCCACTCTAGGAATTTATCCAAAGGAAACAAAACCATGCATCCAAAAAATATATGTGCAAGAATATTCATAGAAGATTTATTCATAAGAGCCAAAAAGTAAAAACAAACCAAATGTCCATCATCAGGAGGATGGATAAGCAAGTTGTGGTACATCCATACCATAGACTACTGCTCAGCAACAGAAAGGAAGTGTTAATGCTCCACAGAAAAGTATGGGTGAATCTTAAAACGATTATGCTGAGTGAAGGAAGCCACACCAAATGAACAGTACAAAGTGTACGATTCTGTTTATATGAAATTCTGGAACAAGCAAAACAAATCAAAAGTGGTAGAAATATGATTAGTGGTGACCTGGAGCATAAGCAGGGTGTAATTGACTATAAAGGGCCATGAGAGAATTTCCTGAGGTGATGGAAACGTTCTATCCCTTGATTAGAGACGGTGGGTGATGCGGGCATACACATTCGTCAAAATTCACCAAATTATACACTTAAAATGTGTGTATACAATTTACACCTCAATAAAATTGATTATGAAAATCAAATAGGATAGCATATTTTACTCACTAGAATAATTAAATTGAACAAGACTTAACACGTTCAGTGCTCGTGAGGGCGTTCCTGGGGGGATGTAGAATGGCAGAACTTCTCTGGAAAACTGTTTGGCAATTTCTTATAAAAGTAAACATGCACCTACCCCGTAACTCAGCTAGGTACTCCCACTTCTAGGTATTTACCCAGGAGAAATGAAAACATATTCCACAAAATGACTTGAACAAAAACATTCATAACGGCTTTCATCATCATAATTGCCCCAAACTGGAAACAACCCAAATATCCATCAACAGAGGAAGAGACAAATAAATTATGGTATTTTCATGCAGCGAAATATGAACTTCCCAGAAAGAAGAAAAAGAAGGGAAAGGACAAAGGGAGGGGGAAAGAGGAGGATGAAGAGGAAGAAGAAGAGAGAGAATAACAAAAAAAAAAAAATACAAGCAACAAGAAAACACTCAAAAACACTATAGTGAAGGAGAGCTAGATATAAAAGAGTACACTGCACATACAGTATGATCCCATTTATATTAAATTTTAGAAGAGGCGAAGCTACCCTACCAGGCTCAAGATCAGAAGAACTGCTACGTCAGGTTGCGCAGGGGAAGAGCAGGGGCCGACGGGAAGAGCAGGGGCTGACGGGAAGAGCAGGGGCTGTTGGAAAGAGCGTAAGACAAATTTCTGCTGTCATGGAAATGGTCTGTATATTGATAGCTGTGTGATTTATACAGATGGATGCATTTGATAACACTCATCAAACTATACACGTGATCTGTGCATTTCACTAAATGTAAATTAACCATCAACTTTTAAAAATCATAAAAAATAGAAATTTACTTCCAAATGCAAAAACAAAGATTTTTAGAGATGGAAAAGGAAACCTTAAGAAGAAATGTTATGAACATTTGATATCAATAAATTTGTAAATTTAGATGGAACAAACAAGTTCCTAGGACAATGTAACTCATCAAAACTGACTCGAGAAATAGAAAACATGAATGTTCAGAAATAATTAAAGAAATTGAATCAGTGTTTTAAAATATTCCTACCAAAAACCCCCACCAGATCCCATGCACAAAGACTTATAGCTAAATTCTACCAAAACAGTTTTTTTTAAAAAAAGGCACAATTCCAATCTAACACAAACTCTTGCAAAGAAAAGAAAAAATAGGGAGTATTCCCCAATTTTTTTTATGAGGACAGAAACCCTTGTTACCAAAACCAGAAAAGAAAATAGGTGCAAAAAAAGAAGCACTTAGTAAATTAAGTATCCATCATGACTTTTAAGAAGTCTTATCAAACTAAGAATAGAAAGGAGCTTTTAAATATAAAAATATAGTATCTACCAAAAAAGTCCACAGCAAATATCTCTCATAAAGGTGAAAAATTGAAATCATTCCTTTTAAGGAAACCAGACATTACATACCTCCTGATATGATGCAATAGGAAGTACACAGCACCACCTACGTAGACTTGCCAAAAAAAAGAAAATTGACCCTAACTGTAATCAAGACTCTAGATCTTTCAGTTTACATACAACAGCTGCAGAGAGAGAAACACGTTAGCACCACCTTCATGATCTTGAGATGTTGACGAGTCAAGCCAGACTGACTCTGTGTTTTCGACAAACAAATGACATGGGAAAAGTAAAGAGCAGAGGGAGTGTTATAGATTAAAAGAGACTTACATTCCACTTCTGGGTTTTTATCTGAAGACAATCAAAACACTAACTAGAAAGGATATCTGCACCCCTATGTTCACTGCAGCATTATTTACAATAGCCAAGATATGAAAATAATCTAAGTGTTAACTGATGGGTGAATAGGTAAAGATGTAGTACATGCATGCCATGGAGTATTACCCAGCCCTAAGAAAGAGTAAGTTCTTGCCATTTGTGACAGCATGGATGGACCTGGAGGACATTATCTAAGTAAAATAGTCCAGACAGAAAAAGAAAAATACCATACGATCTCACATATATGTGGGATTTAAAAAAAAAACAACAGCTCATAGATAGAGAACAGATTGGTGGTCGCCAGAGGCAGGGGGTGGGGGCAGGGGCAAAACAGGTGAAGGGAGTCCAAAGGTACAAACTTCCGGTTATAAAATAAGTAAGTCATGAGGATGTAATGTACAGCACGGCGACTATAGTTAATTAATACTGTATTGCACATTTGAAAGTTTCTAAGAGAGTAAACCTCAAAAGTTTTCATCACAGGAAAAAAGTGTTTAACTATTATGGTGACAGATGCTAACTAGACTCACTGTGGTGATAATTTCACAGTATGTACAAATGTTGAATCATTAGGTCGTACACCTGAAACCAATATAATGCTGTATGTCAATTACAATTATCTTCAAGTAAAAGTTTATTGATGAGCAAGACTTCAATCAAATGCAATGTGTGGACTTTGGATTTTAATTCAAACAGAGCAAGGTATAATGACTTTTTTTTTAGGAAATCACAGAAATTTGAACACAGATTTGTTACTAGACCATGGTAAGAAATTATTACGTGTGATGATGTATCTCCAGGTTTAAACCCTGCCTATCCTGCCAACCCTGCTCAAAGGCTTTCTAGCAGGTAGCTGTTGTTAGTTTTCTGAGCGTTCGCTTCCTGGTCTTCATGTAACAGCGTCCCTATTTTCCTTTGTAAAAATACCTATAATCACTTCATCTTGTTCACATGCAGCTGACCTCACCACCCACATCCCCCCAGAGGTGGACCAGTCACTCAGGTCTGGCCACACTAATTGTGGGAATGGGCATGTTACCCAATTAGCTAGAGTGTCGCCTCCAGACTTTTGTTGGAAACACTAGAAAAGAGGTACTTTCTCTTTATGGGGAAACCAAGACAGGAGACCAAAAGCCTGGAGTGGCAGTGGTCATTTGCCCAAAAATGAGATGAAGGCCTTGTTTAAGAAAGAAGCCACAGTTAGAAAGCAGACTCAGAACTTGATGATGTTACAGTCTCTGAATATAGCCACGCTTCCGCCCCTCAAACCTGTCTCCCCCTCCATCTTCCAACACATTAATTAATAAAATACTCTTGAGAGTGAGAGAGGAAAAGAAGGAAGGAGGGAGGGTGGGAGAGACAGAGAGACAGAGAGAGAATAGGCAATCTCTTTAGGATCAAGAGCAAGGGTATCTGCCTGAAATTAATATATTGTATGTCAACTGTAATTAAAAAAATTTTTTAAATGCTTAAAAAATAAAACCCAACCAAGGGTGTCTGCTGCTATGATCACTTTGTATTCGACACTGAACGGGAGGGCCTGTAAATTTCAATAAAGCAAGAAAAAGAAATAAATGGTAAAAGGCACAAGAGCTGACATAAGGTAATAAAAGGTAAAAGGCACATGGTGTCTGAGATATTTTTTGCCTCTTATTTTCTGCAATGATGAGCTAATTCAGTCAACATCCTTTATTCTGCCATTCGCCTTTCACCATGAACTTAATAACCTGGTCTTCACGTGATTACATGCCTGCCAGTCAGAGGATTCTTACCCTCTCCTCCCCTTGCCCCCCAAAAACTTGGAGAAAATTTTATCGGGCCCCTTCTCTTCCCTGCTGAACAGGAAGCAGAAGAACAAGGCTGCAGCCTGACAGAGCATGGATAAGGCGTGTGTCTGGTGTCTAGGTCTGGACCTCGGCTCCGACCAGCTGTGGGACTTACTGAGCCCCACTTTCCGTGTCTATAAAGTGAGGACAATAAAAGCTCTCCGCAGGTTTGTTGAGATGGAGGAGACCTATTGGGTGTGAGGTGCACAGCCCACTTCCCCACGCCCTGGTCTTTCTTCTTCCATTCGTGATGCCGTTCTCTTTAGAGCAACTACAATTTTGGGTTTTGTTTTGGTGTAAATCAGACCACATCTATCCTGTGCCTTAAACTGTTCCAGGAGTTTCCCATCACACTTGGAATAAAATCCACACTCATTACCAAGGCTCATGAGGCTCTGCCTGCTACAGACCCTGCTGATTTCTCTAACCTGCCCCTCTGCCCCTCACTCACTCCCCCAAACACAGTGGTCTTGATCTTCCTCAAACAGGCCGGGGTGTTCCATTCTCAGGGTAGAAACACTTGTGGATTTCACTGCCTAGAACTCTCTTGCCTATGATCTTCCTCCAGCTGACTCCTCCTCACCCTTCAGAACGCCACTCAAATGTCACATTTTCGGGGGGCTCTTCCCTGATGAAATCTTCAAAACTAGGAGGAGAAATTAAGCGTATGGGGACGAGTGAGCTGCAGACAGGCAGCATTTCACACTGACTGCTCGCACTGTACTAATCTGTATAAAGATGTGCTCTCCCACCAGACTGTAAGTCCGTGAGGGCAGGCACAGATGGACTGATCATACGTTCATCTGGTCTTCCCCAGAATCGAGTGCTCAATCTGTGTGAGCTGAAACAGGCCAAATACAGCCCCTCAACTGGTGGTTTCAGGGAAGCCAGTCCTGGGCTACTGATCTAACCAATGGGGTCAATTATTATTAAGCTATTGTCTCTCGGTCTCAAGCCCCGCCCTCCTCTATACCTGCTTTACGACGCCGGCCTGAGTTCTCTTCCCCACCTGGCTCCCAGTTCTGCTCTGCCCGGAGCAGGCACTTAAGGGCGGTGCAAGACTAGAGTGGGCGGAAGGGGCTCACTCCTCCCTGTCTGCTTCCTGGAAACCTTCGGTTCTTGCGAGCATCACCCAGACCTCCCTTCTTTACCAGTAACAGCAACTGAGTCCAGTTCTAAGTTTGTTCAACACAGAAACCGCCTTATTGCACCCCCTTCTGTTGGAGACCCCTGCACTGGTCGCCAGGTGCCCCTTCTCAGGGGGCTGGATCCTCTTTCCCAAGCTCTGAGCATCAGCTGAGCCAAGCCCCCCTCCTCAGCGTCATGGGCCCCTCCTCCAAGTTTCGAAGTTTTAATAATTCAGCCTCATCCCTTTGTTCTCGGCTCCGTGGACCTTGGGGTTCTCACCTTGCCTTTCTTCCAATGGACTTTATACTGTCAGCACTTCTTTGTACTTAATTCTCTCCACTGAATAACTGGTGTGCTTTCTGCCCTGAGTGGACCCTGAAGATACTGCCAGCCAGGAGGTAAAGAGTGAGATATCGGACCATTCTGCTGAGGCCTTGGCCAAGGGAACCGGAGGGTACTCAACCGAGACGACAGACAGGAGCCAGCAACGGCTAGGAAGCTGCTTGGCCTCAGGTGGAAGGAAACTCTGAGCCTGGGTTATGGCCAGACGACAGGAACTGGCCCAAGAAAAGTTTTATTTGTTCAAAACTATTGATTGACTGCCTCCTGTACTTTAGGTAGTCTAACTAAAAATGACGGGCAGAAATGGATTCTGTGCCCAGTCATTGTACCTATAATTAGTGACCTGTGTTTGGTTTGTACTCTAAAATTAAAAGGTTTTGTTGTACTCATGACTGATTGGCTAGTCATTACTTATGACCGGGAAGAAACGAAGGCAGGGATAAAAAGGATCCTAGTTAAAGGGAAAAAAAAAAAAACTTGCCAAAGTCCTTGACAGTGGCCAAAAAACTCCAAAAATACTTCTTTGAAAAAAAAAAAAGCAAAGGGGGATTTATCATAGCAAACATAGGAAACTATGGTTAAAGGGGCTCTCCTTAGCAACCCAAGGCATCTCCTCAGAATCTGGAATTCCACGGAAAATACTCTGAAAACGCTAGTGACCAAACCAGGCAATCAGAAAAGCCTGAAAAACAGGGGTAGCCCCCAGAAGGAGCAGGTCTGGGCAGCCCAGAAGGGCCCTGAGAGGAAAATTTGATAAGCCTGTTCTGGAAGTGTCCAGGGGGGCCACTCTCTGAGTTTGGGAGTCTACAGACTCCCCAGGTTCCAACCAAAGGGTTGGGCAGGAGGGGGCTGTGCAGAAAAGGAGCCCCAGAAGCCTGACTTTGGGGGACAGAGGAAACAGCTTTGGTTTCCTTGGAATCTGGAAAGCTAAGTGGGAAAGGGCTTTGAGCCATGCTGGAGGTAGAAGCTCCTGAGGAACGAGGAAATGAAATGGGAGCTGCTGATCAAAAGCGTGATTACTGGGTGACGGTTCCCAGCTAAACCAAGTGACCCAGTGCGATGTTACTAATGCGCTGAGCCGTGTCACATTTATATCTCATGATCTTCCCACACCACACAGGAGGGACTCAGGTGGGTAGAGCAGACTTCCCAAGGCCCTGTCTTTGGAAACAAAAGTCCTCTTGTGTTTAGACGTGGGTGTGTGGGCGCTGAGAAGACACTTAATTGCTCTAGCATCTTGGGAACGCTCTGTTTGCGGGTGGCTCAGCCGGGTCACCTCAAGGCCACAGGGCACCACAGAACCTGGTGGGATGGGAACGGACTCAGGTGTGCTGTCTCAGCTCTGCTCAAGCTGAGAAGCCCAGGCCCAAGCCTAAAACCAACTTGGATTAGAAAGCTGATTTAGGATGGGTGTCATGAAACACACATACGTACTTCTAGAGTTGAGACAACTCCGTCCTTTATTCAGAGAGATGCAGCCTTTGCCTGTATTGGGGGACCTGACAGACTGATCAGAAGTTCCTCAGCTAATGTGGACTTGCCAGCACCTTGCTGAGCTTGACTCTTTTGGACTCTTTTCAGGAATCACTTAACCCCATACTTCACAGCATCGGCGGAAGAACTGAGACAATCAGCATATACAACGGTATCTCTGCTCGGTTTCCTCCCATCAGTCAGAGAGGCTACAGGCCAGCTCCACCCGTTTACAGATGAGCAGCCAGCACGCCTTTCAAGAAGGCAGACAATCGTTCTCTATATTTTAAAACACACATATCCTTTGACTCTCCAAGTCCATTCCTGTGTTCTCTCTCTCGCCCTCTCACAAAATGACATATGTTCAAGGATGTTAAAAAGTAATAAGGGGGTTCTCTATGTACTGATAAGGAATGATTTCCAAAATATACTGTAAAAGTTAAAATTTGTAAAAAGCAAGGTGCCAAAAGAAATGCACAGTGTGCTATCGCTTGTGTGAAAACCGTAAATACAGGCATAGCTGTTTTCAATGCTGAGAATACGTTTGGGAGGCTGCATAAAGCTTGGTAACAGAAGCTACCCCTGGGGCGGGGGGCCAGGGAACTGGGTCACAGCCGTAGGAGGCAGGCGTAATTTTTCCTGTGTAGTCTTTTGCCTCTTTCGGATTTTGTGACTGTTTTAAGCGATTGTTTTTAGTGTAAAATTTTAAAAACTAAAGAAGCCAGGCTGCCTTTCCAAAGCAAGGTGTATTTACATTTAATCCAGACTGGGGAACATTTCGCAAATCATTGTATTCATTCAAGACTGCAGCGCTCTAGGGAACACAGTTTTTTAAACCCCCCAGCTCAGTCTCTCTGCCTTGACTGGAGTGGCAGAGTCTCTGAGATTCTTTCTTCCCCTTCCGTTTTTTCTCCTTTCAAACTCCCCAACACCTTCCCTTCTCGCATTTGTCATGACGTTTTGCTTCATTTCAATGTACTTTCATAACAAGCTAACATTTCCAGCTAGACCACTGGTTTCATCCTGACTCTAAGCGATGTTGGCAAGCCCCTGCTGAGACAAGGGGGGGCCGAGTGCACTCATCCAGTTCCTGTTTCTCTCCATGGGAGTGACTTCTGAGAAGGATATCTCAGTCTGCTTCATTAACTCTGCCCACTGTGGATTCCCATAAATTTCTGCCCCGCCTGACCCTCATTACCTGAGGGTTCTAATCTTCCTCCTAGATCTTGGGCTGATCTCTTTAGAGTCCTATGATTGATTCCCTTTCTGCGATTTTCAATTACTTAAATCTCTGATCCAGTTCTCCCACCCTTCTCATTCTCCTGCACCTGATCTCAAACCCTCCCAGATCACTCAGGTTCCGGGTGGGTGATTATAATATAGGACCCCTGTGATCTGACAATTTCCATCAAAGCAATGCTGGACTGTGGGTCTGCTGCCCCTATATCTTCCATCCTTTATTCCAAACTCATGAGTCTGGGAACTATGTGCCCTTTGAGTACACTTCTTAACAGACATCTTTCTGGGGAGAAAGTATTGTATAGTAAAAAGAGTCCTCACCTGAACAAGAGAGGTGTTGGTTTGAACTCTTGCTGCGTTACCAGCTGTGTCTTGGGCAAGTTACTCTGACCTCATTGAGTCCCAGCTTTCCTTCTGAAAAATAAGTGTTACAACTCCTTACTTTATAGAGCAGTAATGAGGATTAAATGAACTTTGTATGCAAAGGGTATATTTTAGTGCCAGTGCTTAGTACACGTAGTTCTCTCTCCTGGGTGTTCTCCAGCTCCATTTTGCCAAATAATTCCACATGCTCTTTGACCAACATATGCAAAAATACCCCTCATCGGGCATGCATATATAAATTAATTTGTGTAAGTCAGTCATATGTAATATATATAAATATGTAAGTATATTATGAATGTAAATTGATTTCCATCTATAAATTGATATATATACATATAAATTGATTTACACAAAGATATATAGCTCATATGCAGATGACCCAAGAGGCAAGTTTATTTTTTTAAAGGAAAGTAGAGAAAAAGTATGTATAAAAAAAAGGAATGAGGAGATAGTTGAAGAAACAGACAGCTTAGAAGGAGAAGGTAAGGAAATGTGTGGGAATAAGAAGTAAATGGAGCTCTGACTTATATGAAGTTGGTAAGTACAGGTTATTTATGATTTAATTTGTGAATGCGACCATCCAGGATAAGAAGAGACATGGAGGTGGAATAGAGTGAGAGAGAGTGGCGCCTGTTTAGCCTGTTGGGAGAGGCCCATTCCTATATTATCAATTGATTTTCTTCAAAGACACCAAAGAATTTCAATAAGGAGGGAAGAGTCTTGTCAACGAATGATATTTTTCCCATATGGAAAAAATAAACCTTGAGATTACCTCACACTATACACAAAAATTAAAAATTAAATTTCTTTAATAGATATAGGACTTTTTTCCTTTCTTTCTTTCTTTCTTTCTTTTTTTTTTTTTTTACTAAACTGGTGCTATTTGTAGTATGATATTTCATTTACAAATATTTGAGGGATTTTCCAGATATTTTATTTTCATAGGTTTCTAATTTATTTTCATTGTAATCAGAAAAATATTATGTAAGATTCCAAACTTTTAAAATTTATCGAGACAATTTATGACCCAAGTTATATTCTATTTTGATGACCTGTATTTCTTTGAAAGGAAAGTTTATGATGCTGTTATTTGGTGTAGTGTTCTACAATTATCCATTAGTTCAAGTTGCTCCAGATCTTCTATATTTACTAATTTTTTTGGTTTTGGTCTATTTATTCTGTCATTTACTGAAAGAGAGGTGTTAAAATACCCACCCGTGACTGAGTTTGTCTATTTCTTTTATTGATTCTGTTATTTTTGCTTCATAATTTTGAAGCTCTGTTACTCAGCTTATATAAATGGAATATCGTTATGTCTTTCCGACAAATTAATATCTTTTATTCCAACACATCCCTCGTTATCTCTTTTTCTCCCTCTTTATATTTTGTCGTGTCCTGAAGCCTGCTTTATCTGTTATTCATGCAGCCATGCCGACTTTCTCATGCATGCTGTTGCTGTCATACATCTTTTGCCATTTTATTACGAACTTTCAACCTATCCTTGTATTTAAAGTACATCTTATGTAGACAGTACCTTGTTGGGTCTTTAAAAAAAAATCTAGCCTGACAATCTCTGAATTTTAATTAAAGTGTTTAGTCCTTCAACATTTAATGTAACACTTGGTGTGTTAAGCTGTAAATCTACTGTCTTGTATTTGTTTTTCATTTGTTCCTTCTGTTTTCCATTCTTCTGTTGTTCCTTTCCTATCCTCTCATGGTGAATTTAAAAATTTTAATATTCCATGTTATTTTTTTCTGAGGGTTTCTTAGCTATCCATGTTATATTTTAGTGCTTGCTCTAGGTTAATAATATGTATTTTAACTTATTAAAGTTTATTTAACATCAATACTGTACCCCTTCACACTTTATAATTCACAATTTTGACTTCACATTTCCTTTTTCTCATTTCACACCTGACATTCCCACTTCACTAATAACCTTACAACAGCACGATTTCATTTACACCCTCCCCCTAACATGCTATTGTTATAATGTCTTTCTGATACACTATAAATGCCCTACAACCTTATTATTTTTCTTAAGCAGTCAGGTGTCTCTTCAGAAAATTCAAAGAAGATAAAAATCCCATAAATTTTGATACTCATCCACTCATTTACCATTTCTGCTGCTCTTCATTTTTTCCTATAAATCCACATTTCTATCTAGTATTTCCTGTTAGCATAAAAAAATAACCTTTAGCAATTCTTATCATGTAGATATTCTGGTTCTGAATTCTATAAGCTTTCATTTTTCTGAAAATATTTTGTTTTTCCTTCATTTTTGGAGGACATTTTTACTGGATATAAACTACTGTTAACAGATTTTATTCCACTGTCTTGTCTCTATTGCTTTTCATAAGAAGTCAGTGATATTTCATATCGTCGTTCGTCTGTATATAGTGTGTCTTTTATTCTCTGGGTGTTTTCAAAATTTTCTCTTTATCTTTGGATTTGAGCCCTTTGACTAGTAAGTGCATAAATGTGGTTTCCTTTGGATTTGTCCTCAATTTTTCTTCTTGCTCTCCAATTTCATAAATATTGTTGGACTATTTGATATTTTTCCATATGCTCTTGAGGGTCTGTTCATTTTTCTGCTGTATTTTTCTTTATTCTTCAGTTTGGATAATTTCTATTGATTTGTCTTCAGGAGGTTTACTGATTTTTTCTTTTCCAGTGCCAACATGCTGTTAATTTCATCCAGTGAATACTTTATTTCAGTTTATTATAATTTTCACTTTTAAAATTTCCATTGGTTCTTTTTTATAACTTCCACTTCTCTTTTGAGATTCTGTATTTTGTCAGTCATATGAGCATATTTTCCTTCAGTTCTTTGAAAATATTTACGTGATATGGGCCAGAAACTTAAATGTAAGAAGTAAATCTATAAGACTTCTAGAAGGAAACATATGAGATCACCTTCATGACCTTATAATGGGCAAAGTTTCCTTAGTACACAAGTCAAAAGCCATGAAACAAAAATCTTGATAAATTGGACTTTATCAAAATTAAAACTCTTTGTTCTTCAAAATATACCTTTAAGAAAATAAAAAAGTGTCCTGGCCGAGTGGCTCAGTTGGTTGGAGCATTGTCCCATACACCAAAAGGTCATGGGTTCATTCCCGCTCAGGGAACATACCAAGGTTGCAGTTAGATCCCCAGTTGAGGCAGGTATGGGATATAACCAATTGATGCTTCTCTTTCATATTGATGTTTCTCTCTCTCTCTCTCTCTTCCTGCCCTTATTCTCTCTCTAAAAATCAATAAAAAAACATATCTTCGGGTAAGGATGAAAAAAATTATAAAAAATAAGAAAATAAAAAGGTAAACCATAGACCAAGAGAAAATATTTGCTGTGTGTGTGTGTGTGTGTGTGTGTGTGTGTGTGTGTGTGTGTGTATCATGCAAAGGATGTGCACTCAGGATATATAAAGAACTCTTAAAAGTCAATATTAAAAAGGACATACAACCCAATTTTAAAATAGGGGAAAGACTTGAAGAGACATTTTTCAAAAGAAGATATATGAATGACATGTAAGTAAATGAAAAGTGTTCAACTCTATTAATCACCGGGGATATTCACATTAGACTAAGAGGGATCATTAGAATGGCTAAAATGTTAAAAACCGATAATATTAAATGTTGACAAGCAAGTAGAGCCACCAGAACTCATACATATTGATTGTATAGTTGTAAAATGGTACAACCATTTTGGAAAAGTTAGGCAATTTCCTATCAATTTGAACATTTAGTTAACCTATGACCCAGCAATTCCACTTCTAGATATTTACCCCAGAGAAATGACAACGTACATCTACACAAAGACTTGTATGTAATATTCATAACAACACTGTAATATTCATAAGATAATTTTCATAATAGCAAAAAAACCCAAATTGGAAAGAACTCAAATGTTTATCAACAGATAAATGGATAAGCAAATCATGGTTATATCCATACTCTGAAGTAAAAAATAGGAACAAACTACCGATGTGCACAATATCTTTGGTGAATCTCAAAAACGTTATGCTGAGCAAAGAAAGTCAGGTTCTAAAGAGCACAGATTGAATGACTCCATTTATAAGATATTCTAGAACAGTAAAACTAATCTATAGTTACAGCAACCAGGTAAGTGGTTACCTGGGATGGAATGGTTAGGATGCGATTGACTACAAAGGGGTCCTGGGGATGTTTTGGGGGGTGAGATAAATATTCTGATTAGTGTCACAGTTATGTGAATATATACATTTGTCAAAATTCATTGAACTGTACATTGTATTGTATATAATTTATACCTCAACACAGTTGGGGTTTTTTTTAAAACCTACCCATAGTACCCCATGGCTCACAAGTGTCAGCATGGTGAAATTTCCCAGCTTCCCTGCCAAGAGCTAGTTTCTGCCTCCACTGAGCTCCATGCCTTTGTATACCCTCTGTTAGACCACTCATCACATGCTATTTATTATACCTCTGTCACTGCTCTCAGATCATTAAGCTGCTTGAGGCCTAGGACTGGTGTGGCCAGCGGTCCAGGTTTTTAGTGCTAAAACTGGGAAAGTCCCAGGCAAACTAGGGCTGTGGGTCACCTTATCTGGGACCTTGGGTTTCGTATCAAAACAGGTACACGGTGTACCCCCCAAATGTTTGCTGAAAGCCTACAGAATATGGATCAGCAGAGACCTCAAAGGCTGCCCTGCCCTGGTACCTTCACACAGACCGAGGCCCAAGGGAGTGGAGCCAGAGGTAGCGGCAGACCCAGGCCCAGACGGCAGGTGGCGGTGTCCTGCCCATGGCTCATGGCCCCAGCCTCTCAACCATGCTCTTGGGTGTTCTGGAAGGCAGATAAACAAGCCCTATTTAAGTTTTATGTAGCAGTCAATGGCTTCTAGAGCCTCATCTACAGGAAGCTCCCCTCCCTGCCGCCTGGCCTGCCACTTCCCCAGCTACGGTGAAGTCATCTGACCGAAAGTGGCCCACAATTTCCTTTCTCCCCCCCACCTCCCAAACCCATTCCCCAGTCGCAGCGCTGCCCGGGATCAGTGCTGACCTTTCGGGGAGCAGTTTGCCCGGAAAGCGCCTTTAGGTAAACAAAAACAGCCTTCAGGCTTCCCAGAGGCCGGCTTGTTTTCACTCTCAGGTCTCTGGTAGAAAAATAACTGGTGGGAGGGAGAGACAGGGACAGAGGGAGTGACCCTGTCTCCCCAGACCTTGGGCCTCTGTCCTCTCAGGCCTGTCCCTCAGGGCCTCCTTTGTCGGAACTCAGTTCTCAGGGGGAGAGGGCATGGGGGGAGGCTGGGGCTATTAAAACAATGCCACTGTGTCTGGCTGCTGGAGGCCTGACCTGGTTAGGCTTAGTGAGCCTGGGGCGAGAGAGGGAGCTAAGGCAGCTTGAGAAACTGTTTTCCATCCCCACCCAGTGGACTGTTCTTCCCTGTGTTCCCGCCAAGGCCTCTCCACGGGTGAAAAAGGCCATATTGTCTTATTGCCACAGGGGCATGATGGTCCCTCTCCTCTCAGCCTGGACAAACACTTTGACCTGCTGCCCCCAATCCTCTGGTCTTTCCTTCCCACCAACCAGCTCCCAAACAGAGAGTGTTTATCACACTCACAGCTCTCCCTGCTTAGGCTCTGCCAGGGCCCGAGGCTGGGCCTGGGAGTCCAGCTGGCACTCACATGAAAGCTCTTCCTGCTGAGAACCCACATGGAACCGAAAGCTACCCACACCACAGCCCTGGCCCGGGGTCCCTGAACATGGGGCCACGGAAACTTGGCCGGGGTCCTCCAGAGGGAAAAACAGCCCTGAGCCACGCCGGAGAGGAGCCTCCCGGATGCACGGCCACACGGGTACATCAATGGAGAAAGGGGCCGAGCCCCGGGACGCCTAGCACCCATGCTCCTTGTGCAGTTCCTGGGCCTGGCCCAGGACGCTTGGAACGTGGGGAAAAGTGCTTGGGACAGCACTTTGTGTTTGTTAGCACAGGTGGCAGGAGAGCAGGAGCGATTTCCAATGTGCTGGCAGAGAAGGGAGAGCTGAGAAGTCAGGGGTGAGACGGGGGGCGGGAGGGGCGTGTGGCTGGGCTGAGAGTTCAGATCTGACCCTTAGAATGGTGGCAAAAGGCAACTCGCTGGGGCTTCCTTGAGAGAAAAATCTCGTCTGTCACCCTGGGTGTGGCTTCCCCAGACACAGAGAGGCCTGTTGCTGCAGTGCAGATGCAGCCTGGGGAAACCGAGGCCCAGGCTGCGGTCGGAGTGGTAGGGGGCGGGAGGGGTTGTGATTTGCTCAAGGTAGAGCTTCAGTCACAAACTCAGGACTTTTGACTTCCAAAGAATCTTCTAGAGGATTTTGAAGGAGTTCTTAGAGAGAAATCTAGGAAAACATACACCCAAATGTCAACAATGGGATTAGGGGGTGACTTGAATTTTTTGTAGTTCTTTTTTTGTTGTTGTTCACCTGAACGTTCTATTTTTTTTCTCCCACAATGACCAAGAATTACGTGTGTAAAACATTCAAGAGGAAAAAAATTGTATTAAATGACACACTGCACAGACGATGTTTAGAAAAATGAGGGGCTGGCATATATTAATAGATAAATAAGTGTTAGATGTTATCAGCTTCATGTGAGAAGATGAGAAGAGGAAGCAGGAAGAAAGGGAAAAGGAGAGAGAGGAACACCCAAAATGAGGAAGGGGTCGAAGCCCGAAGGAAAAGGGGTGACGGAGGAAAGGGAGAAGAGTCGCATGGGCGTGGAAAGTTAATACTCTCCTCACAGATTCCCGGGGCTCCGTGCAGGCTTCTGAAAGAGTTCGGCCTTAGGAACAGTGAGCGAAGTATTAGTCAGTGTCCCCTTGCGTTTGTTAGGGTCCATGTTACAGATCCCGGGCTGGGCTCGCCTGGAGAGAAGCTTCCTGAACTGGCTGTGGTCCCACCTGGGAGGACAGCTACGGAGCCCCTGCACGTGCTTTGCTTCACCTCTCTGGTTTGGGGGTCTCTCTCTCTCTCTCTTTCACACACGCACACACGCAGAACCAGAAGACACTGGGCCAGCTCCCTGCAGAAACGTCATTCTGGCTTTGAAAAGAGGCTCCTCTTATGTCTCTCCTGAGGAGGACGAGCTGGAGATGGGAGAGAGGTGTCTGCTGCCAGCGCCCCACAGAGTAATCAAATCGTCCTTGGTGACATCATATTTTCTGAGTGGATGTTTGCTTCAAAAGCTGCAAAATAATCCGAACTTTCAGCCCTGACTTCTCCCCGGAGGTCAGCGTCTTCTGGGTTTGTCCAAAACGGAACTCACACCTCGGCTCATTAAGGGAGCCATTGGTGAGGGCACCAACAAGCGGCCTCCCTCACACTTCCCACTCACCACCCCTACAAAACATCCTCAGGCTGAGTTTCTCTGGGAGCCAGGGGTGAAGAAAATGAGGTTTAATAAGGTTTCTGGGGACTACTCAAGACCTGGGGTAATTTGGACCTAGGGATGAGGGGCAAGTGACCAGGCTGGGAAAAGGCAGGACTGGAACGAGGCCCTGGTGTCCTGCCCACAATGTTATGGCCTTTGCACACCCACCTAGGTTTCCATGCCACCCTGGTTTTCTCCTTAATGCACCCAATTGGGTCCAAGAAACTAAACCATGCATCTCTTTGGATAGTGCCGTTGAGATTCAGTGCTGGGGCGGGGAAGTGGTTGAGAGGATGCATCAAGTCCCATGGGAGCCTGCTCAGCGTCACCTGCCCAACCTTAGGCTCCCCCAGACTAGTGGAGCCCCTTTGCTAAGCGGGCCGCTGCTTGGCTTCCCCAAATGCCCTCTGTGCCCAGAGGCGTGGATGCCGGCCCAAGGCTCAAGCCAGAAAATCCAGCTGTGTCGGTTGCACGGCCAACCTGGCGCTGATGCCTGGTTCCAGCCAGCTCTGATTCATATACTTCACCCACTGCTCCTCCCTCCTTCCCTTCCTTCAGATCGCCCTCCGGCTGGCCTACGCAGCCCTTGCCCTAGGACGCAGATGTCAAGGTCCCTAGGTCAGCAAATTCAGTGGTTTGTGGTTGCAGAAAATCAAAGAGAAGCTTCTCTTAGGCTTGAATAATTCCCCCATACTCCTTTTCCTATATTCTCCTTATAGCTTGGGGCCAAGAAAAATCCTCTTCGGGAGAAGGAATGGAAAATAAAAACTATCTTGCCTTGCATTTGCAAGTCATTTTCTACATACAAGTTCTTTTGCATATATTATCTCAGATATTCGAGCCTCACAATCACTCTTAACAGCTGTTATTCCAGGCCTGAAACCCAAAACCTCACACTGCCCTAGGCCTCAACTTCTTCTCTTGTTTCTGTTCCCTTACAGTTGGGTGGAGGGAGAGGGAAGGGGTGTGTGTGTGTGTGTGTGTGTGTGTGTGTGTGTGAGAGAGAGAGAGGGAGAGAGAGAGAGAGAGATTGGGAGGGAGAGAGGGAGAAAGGAGATGCTATTAACACATCGTGTCAGAGGACCTCCTGCTCCCCTCGGATGAGTTGGGAGGCCCTCGAGCTGGAATAACTCAGGCAGGTATCAATAGGCAATTTGGTTTAATAGGTAATTGGGTTTAATGACATTTAGAAGTATTATAGGTAACTTAAAGCATAACAAAAGTAGAGAGCCACAGGTTGATCACACAGATTTTTTTTTTTTTTTAAAGATAAACACACGGTCACATTTCCTTCAACTGAATCATTATCCCCATCTCTACAAGTGGATTGTTTTGAAGTGAATCCATACCACCATTAAATAGTCAGTGTTCAAATTTCCCCCAAATGTTCATATAACATTAAGTTGATATGTCTCTTAAGTCTCTTTGAATCTATAGGTTCCTGCTCCCTCTTTTTCCTTTTTTTCTTGTAAACTTCATTTGTTAAAGGAGCCAGGTCGTTTTCCCTAGAGTATTCCATATTCTGAATTATGCTGGCCACGTTCTTAACTCATGTTCTTGTCCCGGGTATTTCCTGTAAATGGATGGTTAAGATGTATAGATGTGCGGTGTGATTTTGAGCCACAATACTTTATAGTCACGTGATGTTGTGCCATTAGGAGGTGCATGTCCACTGGTCTCTCTTTTGGCGATGTTAGTGGATGCTGGAGATCATTATCTCGGTCCATTAGCTCATAAAAGCTTCACAAAATGGTGACTCTAGCTCGGTGTATTCAGTTACCAGCTGGAATTCTCTGAAAGAGAAACTTTCTCCTCAAATAATGATTACAATCCCTGTAGGAAAGGCAGCGTGAATTCCTTTTTGTTTTCCAGTTTTCAGAATGAGTTGGTTCCCACACTATATCATCCCAAGATAAGTTCTATAATAAGTTCTGTAAGTTCATTTTATTATTATTATTAACTCACAGGTTTTAACGATTTTGATGTATTTCAGCCCGTCGCACTTATTTTTATTCGTGGTCAAGTAGTTCCATCTTTGGCTTCTTTAGGTTGTACTCTAAATTCTTCTGACCCCAGCTCAGTCGTCTTTCTTAGCTTCCTTGCTTTCGGGAATGATAAAATGTTCTTGGCTTATCTTGTATATTTCCTGTCTTGGACCTCTAATCCAACATTCTTGAAGGAACTCTGATTCTTTTCCGTGGAAAATGGTATTTAGGCATGATAATCTGAGCACAGGAGACACTCATTGCTACTGGTTAACTCTGAGACTCTTTAATAGACAGGCCTAGAAAATATACATCCTTTAATGGTATTGTTTTCTAGTTTTGCAAACTTATGAAAACGTTGCAAGTGAAGTAGGAAGAACTTTTCCCCCAAACCATTTGAGGGTAAAGTGGTGTGAATGTCACATAACTCTTAAATCCTTCAGTTGTGTTTCCAACAAACAAAGCATTTTCCTCTATAAGCACAGTATAACCATCAAATCAGGAAATGAACACTGATACTTTACCACCATGTAATGTGCGCTCCATATCCCAGCTGTTTTGTCATGGTCTCAGCAGCGTCCTTGATAACAAAAATCCCAATTCATAATTCTGTGTTGCATTTAACTGTCATGTTTCTTCAGTTTCCTTCGGTCTAGAACGGTTCCCTTTCCATGAAATTCATGCCCGCTGTGACCCAGGCCCCCCGCCGAGGATTGGAGTACGGAGCTGACAAAAATCTCTGTCCTCATGGAGCCTGTGTGGGATCAAGCTCCACAAATAGATACAAAAAAATATGGAGCGTGGTAGAGGGTGATACACGCTAGAGAGAAAAATGAAACAAGAAAAAATTTTTTTTTTCACTAAAGAATAAAGCAAGAATGAGAATAGGGTTGGTTTATTACTCAGAAAGACCCTGGGGTTTCAGAGTTCTGGCCTCTGGCAATGACTGATGAAATGAGATTAGCCCTGGTGGCCCCTGCGAAGATAAAGTTGGTGAGACGGAGGCCCTGCCAGGATGCGTAGGACTTGAGCTTGGCCTTAATTCAGAGATGATCCAGATGTTGTCTGGCTTCGATGAACTGAATTTACAGATGATTAAGATTTCTCAGCAATCAATGAGCACTGCTAACTTACAAGTGTAAAATAAAATGAGATGTTTTATGAATGCTAAATCCAAACATAAGGATGGCATACCAGTAATACATTTGTAGATATGAGCTAAGTATGTATGAGATTGTACCGGTTTCTAATTTGATTTTGGAAGCCATTGTGTGTTTCGAAAGGTCTCACATTCCTGTAGGTGCTGGAAAAGCTCGCAGTTATTGTGCCAAGTTGATAACCTATCTTGTTATGAACGACCCCCGGTGGGCAGGAGCTCCTGTGGATGTAAAGACGACGATCCGGCAGACTGTGCTTGCAGAGCACTCACTGCTTATGCCCTTAGCTACTCTGGCCTTCTGCATCTATGAGAGGCAGAGCAGTTTTACCCCGCAGGGTGGTTTGAGGCTTCCGCAAGATCATTCTTGGCCCTCATGCAGACCTCCCAACTCTTTGTGCCTTCAACCCGATTAGCCACGTATCTCTCCTTGAAAACCCTGGTCTAGCTCCCCTACTACGTCCAGCAACTCCCCAGTCAGCTTCGGCCTGACCCCCAGGGCTGCTGTCACAAAGCCCTGAGCCCCGACATTCTGGCTTTATCACTGTGAATTCCCATTCACTCTCATCCCCGTTTTCTCCTTCGCCCATCTCCTTAGCCAAAGAAGTGTCTTTCCTCTGTGCTGTAGGGACATCTCCCACTGCCATCACATTCTATGGTCAGGTCGGAGATTTTGCTGTGTTCCCTGTTGCAGCCTCTAGACTGTTAACCTATTGCTGTCTCCCTGCTCTTCTAAAGTTCATTCACATCTGGTTCTGGTACATTCCCATTCAAATCTAGTGACTCTGGCTTCTAATGTGTAGGCTTGATGTCCTGACAGCCAGTGGCGCTCACCTACACAGGGATACCCCACTGAGCCGGCTCCATCCTCCTGACATCACTTTGCTCTGTCTTCAGCAGCATGCACTCCACTTCCCCAGGCCACACTGTCGCCCTGCTTTGTGTTCATTCACCCAGTGTCACACTCCATGCCTTCCCTTTCCTACTGTAACCAGAACCCACTCGCCTCTCATCAGGTCACCAGTCACATAACCTGTCCCATTTCTCCCAGCCCACACCTCCTTTTGTTCCAATTTCCTTCCCCTGGGAGCTGGAGCTTCCCAGCCCCTTCCATGCTGCCCTCGCAGCTAAATTTCCCCCTTAAGCTGGTACACCCTTGGCCCTGGAATATTCTGTCTCTTTCGCCTCTCCTGTCCCTTGGCTGGTGGTGAAAGTTATTCCATACTAAATGGACCGAACACAAAATCATTCCAACTCTACCACTGCCTTTTGGCGATTTGATTCATCTCTTGTAACAGCATGATTTCCATCACTGCAGTGATGAGCTCAACCTTGCCTCTTCGCCCTCAAATTCTTAAACCCACTCCCACGGCCAATTTCTTAAAATTACTTTAGCTATGACTTTCCGGAAGCCAATCATGAAGAGCTTTGTCCTGTTCCCTTCTCTGCACTAAAAATGCCTTCCTCGTCTCAGTGGATTAGTTACCTCTTGTTTTCTCCAAGTCATAACTTCCTGGCCCAGAAAATGGACGTTCCAGGTATTGAAAACTTGTGAAGGGAGGTCCCACACGTGTTATTTGTGAATTTTTAGAAATCATGGCAAGTAATAGGTCAGAAAGTATAGTTCTGATTTTCCAAAGGCCTATTTCCCACAACTATAGGCTTGGTAAACTTGCCATCAATCTCAGGCAAAATTACAGAAACTAAAGGGCTGCTTTGTTATTTAGAAAATGGTACAGCAATTACCAGGAGCCATCATGAGTTCTCTAAGCCTCATTTTAACCAGGTTTGCTGGACTGGTAGCTCAGGAAAATGCCATAAATATATTTTATCTGGATTTCAAGCAAGGTATGTTTTGATAACCATCTGAGAAAGTAAGAAAATATAATCTGGATTAAAGTAAAATTTGGGAAATTAAGTACTGGATAAGTGGCCCAAAGAGTGCTAAAAAACTCATTCTTCTTAATCAGAAAGAATGTTTCTAGAAATTTGCTGAAAGCACTACCCTGAGACCTACCCCTCTCAATGTTTTTCCAATTTTGGGGTGTGACAATACAGAGGGGATGTTTATAAATATCTAGATAATATTTGCACAGAGGATTATGCTAGAGAAATTAATTAAAGCCAGAATTATCTCAATAGGCTCTAACGACATATCTATAATAGGGAAAATTAATTAAACACATAATATTGAGTGAAAGAAATAAGTAATCGAAAAAAAATTACAATAAGATTCCATAAAGTTCATAACAGGCAGAACCAAACAAAGTATTGTTTTGAGAAGTGCACGTAAGGGATAAAAGCCAGGAAGAAAAGAGAGGGAATGATTATCACAGAAGCCAGGCCGATCAGAGGGGAGAACGGGATGCAATTAGGAACACGTGCAAAGGGAGGCTGGACGGGAAGACCTATTACTTAGCTTGAGGAAAGAATACAGGTATTTAAACTATTACCCTTGAAGGTGAATATATATTTCCATGTACTCTTTTGGTAGTTTGTTATATTTTACAGTAAAAAAATAAAATAAAATAAAAGGAATAAATCTCAAGTCCTTGGGTCTAAAAGATCCCCCTAAGTCCCCACAGCAGCCCAATCAACATGATGTGTGGAAGAGACTTTGAGGATTTAGCTGACAGTGTAAGTCAGAGTCAGGTGATCCAGGCTGCTTGTGGGGAAAAATGGTCTCTACCCCGTCCTGTGTGAGCTGCTGGGCCTGTGCACTAGCTTAGGGAGCTACTCTGCCTTGAGAGTTAGGAAAACAGGAGAGCTGGGGGACTTGACCCGTGTGATACGAGGAGCCATCCACCCTTAGATGCCTCCTTTTCCTGCCAATGGGCGTTTAGAAGCAGTCACAGGTGGGGACTGGTTATGGTCTTGAAACCTTTCAAGGCTGTTGGATGGAAGAATTCAACTGGCCCAGTGTGGCTGCAGGAGACAAAATAATGGGTAGAAGTCACTGGGGCTGACTCTGGCTCAGTAAAGTCACTTTCGAACAGCCAAAGGGCTGTATAAAGTAATGAGTTTCCCATCTCTGGAAGCATTCGCGCTGAGACTGCCGGAATTCAGTCTTGGGATGTTGTAAAGGGCAGAGAGTGTACACTTGGCGCAGATGACCTTTCTAGTCCCTCCCAGCCTCCCCAGGCTACGACTCTATGCAACCTGAGCTTTATGCCTACCAAGTAAAGCTAGAAGCTGATTCTGAAACAAAAGACATTTGTTTTAAAATATAAGCATTCTATCTGGACAGTCATTTTCTTTTAAAACATTACATGGTATTGGTTTAGAGGGTTTAGGCAATGTCTACCTCATAATTCTAAGGTTTCTGTGGCAAAGGGCTTTGAAATGCATGTCCTACCCCCAGACGAACAGCTCTTCCGGATATGCTTTAAGGTTTTTAGTACCAGAGGGGACCTAGGTCCTGTGTGAAACCTCCTGTCCAACTGCAAGAGCACAGTATGGACTCGCAAGGACATGGAAGCCGAGGCCCGTGCTATTCTCTCCTGCCACCTGCTGGCCCTTCCCTTCGTCGACACTGGTGGTAGGCCCTCAGGATAATACATTTCCATGAATCCTCTGCCCCCAGAATTCCCAGGTGTGTGTGTGGGTGGGGTGGGGCGTGCTGCCTGAAATGGTAAAGCATGGATGACTTCCAGTGGTTCTTGCTAAATCTAGGAAAGTCACACATTCACAGGTGATGAGGACTGCAAGAGACCTTGGAACCCATTCTGACCAAGAACCCTCAAACTGGTAGCTCATGGCAATGTCCAGCCCATAGACAGGCCTGGTTTGGCCAGCAGTGTTGAATAATTTGGAGCTAACATACACAAATTGGGAAATTTAACTTAAAAATCAGATTTGTAATGTCATTTGCTCCTGGATAGTCACAAATCTCAAAGCTGAGAGCAGTAATTAGTTGAGTACATCCACGTTCTAATCGCAGGACATACCTATAACCGGATTACAATAGTGCCTGGCACAAAAGACCCCTACCCTTGGCCCTCGTGGAGAATTAAGGGGTAACCTTCCTGAATTCTACCTTTCTAGCCTCTGCCCCACTTCTGGAGATGCCAGTTGCTGGAGAAGAGGGAGACATGGGGGTTGAGTCAGAAGAGGCAGAACGAAGAATCAGACCTGAACTAGAAGGTGAGCTGACGTGTTGAATGATGTTTGTGATTACGAATTTGATTTAAACGAGACTGGGACTTTTAATACATAAAAGGAAGTTGTAATTTTAAAATGGAACTGTGCCTGTACTGAGAAGGGGTCAGAAAGTCACAGAATCTGGTCTGTTCATCCATGATGTCATCAAAGGGTGGGGAAGAGAAATCAGAGCATTGCTGAAGAAAAGTGACTGGGAGAAAAAAGGCCATTTTCTTTTTCTCTTGCCCTATCAAGTTCAGCGCCCTCAGTGAATCCGTTATTCATCAGTCTCTCTCATAAACTCCATTCCCCCACGGCTCTCCTCGCCGCAGCAGAGGGGCAGCCGTGCTCCTGGGCAGGGCTGGGAGGCACTCGCTCCCCTCGCTTGGTCGGTCCTCTTTTCCATCACTCGCCCAACCCCTTCTGGAATTTATAATCTTCGCTCTAGTCCTATTCCACATTTTCCAGTGGGCACAAGGAGGCCCAGAGGGGCAACTGACTTGTCGAAGACACATACAAAAGTAGCTGAGTTGTATCCTAAAACCCGCACTCCCAAAATCGAGGGGTAAAAAATGGTGTACGGTTCCCTTCGCTTCATTGTGCCGTGTACATCCTCGCCCACGCTAGACCTTGTGTCCCGTCCTTCCTACACGGCAAGAGGAGGTGCTGACACTGGGTAGCTGGGGTAGCAGGCTGGGGGTGGGAGAGAGAACCGAAAGGGAGTGGGGGCGCTGGCATCTTCAGTTGCCTGAGGCCAGTCCTGTTCCCACCACCTCCCTCCCGACCCTGAAGCACAAACCGAGATGAAAGCAAGTGGCGTTCTCCCTGTCCTTGGTTCATTCTCCACTGAGCTCAGGCTTTAATTGGAACACAGGAGTTTATTCAGACAGCCTGTCCTGTAACTCGGTTTACAAGCAGGGGCTGTTCGTGGGTGGGACACCAAGGCACTCGTAAGCCTCTTGTTCTCCATTTCGGAACTCATTACCTTCCCTTAGCGCCAGTAGCCAGGTGTGATGTCTGGGAAGCGGCTGGACATTTTCTCTTGGATTAAATGCCCCAGGATCCAGAAGCAGAGAGAAGACCTCCTCCCCTCATTCCGCATCTGAGCCGCTGGTGCACTCAGGCCGTAAAGTGGGCGGGATCCCCAAGTTCACTCAGTCCAGATCTAGAAGTACTGTCTTTAGTTAAAACAAAACAAAAAACGGGTAATACTGGCTGCCTCCAAGAAGGGAAACTGGAAACACTGATCGCCCTATATACCCTTTTCTTCTTTTAAGTAGACTTTTATTTTTTAGAGTTTATGTTCACTGCAAAATTGAGAAGTACAGATATTTCCCATTTACCCCTACACACATACACAGCCCTCCTTCATTATCAAATCACGCACTAGAATGATAACAAATGGTTACAATTTATGACCCTACGTTGACACATCATAATCACGCAGAGTCACAGTTTAAATTAGGATCACTCGGTGTTGGACATTCTGTTTGGACAAATGTTTAATGGCATATACCTACCATGACATTATACAGACTAGTTCCACTGCCTTAAAAATCTGTGCTCTATGCTCTTTAGAGAACATTTCAAACATTCTTTCCAGCTCGGAATCCCTGGAGATCCTGGGGACCACTGCCCCGGTGGAGCTCAGAGCTGCATGGAGGGAGGGGCTGGCATGCTGAAGCGAGGGGTTTGCGCGTTTCCTTTACCCTCTTGAATCCCTGACAAATGAGCAGTTGTCTGGACAGAAGTGAACAAGAAACACAGTCCAGGAAATCCATGTATAGTTCTGCTCACCAATGTTTCACTGTTACAGAGCCCCAGTCGACAACTGGTTTTAAACATGGCAGCGTTAACGCTTTCCACCAGGGCAAAGAGGGGCCAGACCGAGCAGTGGGGGCTTCCCTTCGGGGGTCGGGGCAGGTACATGGACCGCCTTCTCCCTCGTTGAAAAACGAAACCATAGGCACCAGGAAAGCTTTTTGTGTAACCAAACTGAAGCTTTGTTAATTTCAGAACTTCTATCCCTTTCTAAAGATTCTTAAAATAATTCCGGTCTTGAAAAGTTATATAAGCCTCATTGATGCTGAGTACACTAACCATACAATAAAAATTTCAGAGTTTTGCAGGGAGGTAATGAAGCTAAGGGCTTCACAAATCAAGACAATTCTGGCAAGGCGGAGCTGGGTAAAAGGGCACTACCTCTCATATTTTTCTCTTTACCTTTTTCAGTCTGTCATTTTGATCTGTTGACGCTAAATTTGACCAAAGAGCTAAAACAAGGTTCAAGACCAACAGGCCAGCCTGCACCACCTGAAAGATCCTGTTCTCAAAAGCATGTCCCAGAAACGATAAGCAAATGTTAGTTTTTTCCATGCAAGGCAAACCGCTGGAAGCAGAACCCCAGCCAGGGTGCAGGCGGCTCAGGCCTCATCTGGGCAGGATGTGAAATGTCAGGCCATTAGTCTCGTATTTTTACTGCAGTGGTTACAGGACGGGGTTGATGTGGGAATGAAAAATAATACTGACTCGGGAGAATTCCTTTTTTTTTTTTTTCCAGCTTTAAGAATTGACGCCCACTCACCAGGTCTGGAAACTAGCAAAAGTGACACAGGTTCTCTGGGAGCACTAGCTTCCCCCGGCCTCCTTCCCTGGCTGTCGACAAAGGAAGAAAATGCCCCGTCAGCACCAATCGGTGCCTGCCGATGGCAGAGAATCGTTTCTCATTTCATCTGGCTGCGGTGCAGAGCTACGGTCACGCCCCTAAGGTAGAAAGCTCCAAGTTCCTCTGATAATTGACAGAACCATGAAATCAGAAAGACAAAATGAAGCCATCAAGGTGAGACCAAAAACCAGAGGTATATATGTTCTAATGATAAACCATGGTTCATACATGGCATTTGATGGGTATTTGTACACTCCTGAGTCCACTAAGTATATACATGGATCTATTTTTCTATATGAAAACCCTGGTTTCAACATACATTCCCCACACAAATTTACCCAACAACTTAAACCCCGGAATTCTAGACAAGGCTGTTAAAAACAAAGGATGCAGGTACTGCCCTGATTAGTGGGAAATGCCCACTAATATTCAGATACGCTTTTACAGCTGGGAGGGAAACTTGAATGTTTCTGTGGCTCCCTCTACCCCAGTACCTCTCTGCGGACACACTGATGAGTGACATTAGCACAGGCACTACCACAGAAGGGGGATCTATAAACAGAACATGGGTCCAGAGCCACAGCCTTCATCAGTGATTTTGTTTCAACAAGTCTTCACACTGGCAGCCTCGCAGGGTCAAGATCTCAGGCACGATCCTAGGAATCTGGGGGTGGGGTCGGGGGAATCAAGCTGTAAACTTTAAATACTATAGCTCGAATACTACAGTCCTTGAGGTCCAGGTTCTACGTTATCTTCCTGGAATCCTTGGGCAACCTTCCTTTTGCTCTAATTTGCTCTTCTTCCTTCTGCTAAGGAACAAACTTCAGTTTGAAGGCATCGTCTCAGGTGGCCAGGGACCTCCTTCTCCCCACTTGCACATTCCTGAGGCTGTGTCTTGGAGGAGAAAGGTGAAAAGTGAAATCACACAAACACACACACACATACCTGGTTCTACTCAAACTATAAGCTTTATTTTATTTTACTTACATTCATCCAGGACATGATGAATACGCATTTGACATCATCTCATTTGTAAAATGATATAATGCACATAAAGTCTCTTGCCCTGTGCTAGGCCCACATGTGCCCGGGAGAGGCTCTCACTCAGTGCAACTGGAACGTGAGCCTGCTGGGCACCAGCAGAGCTGTCCTCATGTCTGAGCTGTCACAGACTTGCTGGAGGTAGACGGGTGGAGGACGACACTTAGCTTGGACTTTAAGTTTCCAATTTTACATTTTTAATTACAGTTTGATTGTTTTACAGTCTACTTTAAAATCAAAAGGTCACCCACTTATTCTACTATGATCAGTCTGAGTATGGGATGTGTTGTGCATAGCGCCATAGTTCAAATCGAACACAGAGCAGGTTTCGAGATCACAGCTCAGGAAAGACTGGACAAGTGTTCCATTTCTTCCGGCCTGGAAAACAAGAGTGCCCCCTTCTCAGGCAGATGTGGAGGTGGAAGGAAGTGCTTTGCTCTTAAATTGGAGGCCAGAGCTGAGCTCTCCCTCTCCAACCTTACAAACCTTCCATATGTTGGTGAGTTTCCCAAGCACCGTGACGAAGCTCTCTTGCCCAACGATTGTGACCCTAGATCCACAAAGGTGGGTAAGAAATTAATTCTAAAGCTATAGAAATATAACAGAGTAGTTGAAGGAAATTAAATGGCACCGTGAACCTCACCTGCATACAGATCAAGCAGAGTAGGGAAAAATGGAGACAGAATTGGAAAGAGAAATCCTCAGGACGCACAAATTTGATCAAGGGCACAGCTCATACACATACCAATAATTTGGAATTTTCCTATAGGAAGTTTAGGAAACATGCTAACAGCAAAAAATGAGATGGCTTTAGTGCCAACAGCCTGACCTGCTGGCACTGAATCAATGTTCTCAAAAGAAAAGATCCTTGCTTTCTCTGGGCCCGAGAGGGCTGTGCGAGAAGACGGCCCAACACACAGGCAGAGGTGGGAGGAAAGCAGAGCAGAGCGGCTGGAACGGTTTGAGAGCCTGAACTCCAACTTGGAGAATTCAGAGGAGGCCGTGACATTTTAAACCAGCGAAAGCTGAATTATAACACATTTAAAATTTGAACCCTCGGATCTCTTATACTACAGTAAAAATAGATGTAGTCTTCAAAAGCTCTATCTACATATGTTGTAACATGGGGTACAGAGGAATCCTTCAGAAGGAGTAAAAAGTCGAGGTGACATGGTGCTGCTGGAGGAAACCCCCCATTTTGAATGTTTGCAGCAGGGTGTTAAAGAAATTCCAGTAACCAGGCAGGTAAGAAGGAAGTTATAAGAACTCATATATCAATGTCCTTATATTTTTAAATCACAGAACTCCAGGCTGAATGTCATCACACACACACACACACTCTCTCTCTTTCTCTCTCTCTCCTGGAGATGTCTACCACACTCCGTCTCAAAATTTGGCTGAGTTATGCCGCAGAAAATTTCCAGTTCAACCCCATACACCAACCTGGGATAAAAAGAAACACAGAAGTCTTTTGGTTTCAGCCACAGTCCCAAAGTGCTATGATAGATAGAAAATTCGTTGGAGGTCACTGTTGCTGGGTTAGAACAAGAAGGGTGCATGTACAGCTCTGGGTGTGGTTAAAAGGTGAATCTACCCGCCTCCTGACCTGCAGGCTTTGCTCTCTTTCCCTTTAATTGTGTTGCTTTGTTTCTTTGTACAGCGGTTGCCTTACGGTTTCCATGAAAATGTAACTTCTATTCAGAATCACACTGGAGAGCAGGTAGTTTGAATGAGTAGTAGTATTACATATTAAGTTACTGAGCCTACAATTGACAAATTTTGAACTCTGGGGTTACAACTCAAAATAAATATTATTTCAAGGTAAATAAATTACTTGGCTGGCTAATAAAATGCTTGATCTTCTTAAAAATCATAATTACAACATGGACGCTTGCTTTATGCTGTATTCCAAGATGAAAATCAGGTAACCTACATCTTTACCATGATTCACAGAGCATCCCTTCCCACTTCTCCCCTCAGTGCTGAGAAACGACTCCAGGCCTGGACGGTGTAATCACGTGGCTTGAGTCACTTGGTGCTTGCGTAAAAACTGCCACAAGTCCCAGCCTTGGTTAACGCCAACGACTGCTTTCAGTCTGATGGCACCTAGGTGGACACCCTCACTCAGGGATAATAAGGACGTAGAATGTAAAAGCTAGTGCAAGCTGAGAGGCAAGGACAGCTCTGCTAATCGACTCAGACAACACAACAGAGCGTGAAAAATGAAGCCAGAAATCTTCTGAACATATTGCTATCATCTTCCAAACCCATATGCTTCTTTTTCTAATCAGGAAATCAAGGCGAGAGGAACATTCCCATATATTGCTCACCAATATATTCTTCTTAACAGAAGTGAAGCTATTTTAAGAATATAAAAAGCTTTTCAAGACATCTGTTTTCAGAGACAGACCACATACCAGAAATACTTTTCAGAGCTGGTTTGTTCTAAAGCCTGTCCCAGGAACAAGGGCAGCCAACTTCTGTGAGCTACCAAGACATGTTCTGGCACATGTATTTTTCACTTCCCTCAAGTTATATGCTGTCTTCGAGTCCAACTATATCTGATATCTATCTATCTAGCTAGCTAGCTGATCCTTTCTGTCACAAAAAAGGGAAGAATTAAAAAAAAAACTCCCAAGTTGATATTTGTGTAGGCTGAAGGTAGAATTTTGGTTGGTTGTTTTTATAACTGAGAACACGGATGAAATCAAAACGTCCCTATATTCGCATCTTTAAAAGGCCCTTTTCTCCATTCACATGAATTCATCTGAATCGTTGCCATCCTGTAGGAAACAAAAAAGTGAAACCATAAGAGCCTTCAAAATAAATAACTCAGTTTGTAAAATTTATAATTAAGTCTTAAGTAACAAGCCTCCTTATATCTAATGATCGAGTTCAGAAAGAAAAGAGTAAAATAATTAAGTTCACTCAATGTTTTTCCATCTTAAATTGTCAGTGGTTTGGAATAGGTGGTTAGCAGCTATATTCCCTAAGACGTCATTACACGCCCGGATTACACAACAAGTGACCAATGATATCCAAACTATGCAATAAGGCCCAACACAGGATGCAACGAGAAACCACGACTGTTCCGTCAACAAATATAGCATATAATACCTTATGCAACCATGCTGCTGATATGCAAAAATACTTTTGTCCTAAATTCCACTATTTTGAGCTGCAAAGGTTGTCACATATATATATTTTTTAAACTAGGAAAAGTCTTTAGGAAGTCACAGGCTAGTTACTAAGTTATCTGGTTTGCCAAAGTTTTGATAAAAAAAGCTTACATGATGGTATATAGTATAAATAAGTCCTAAAGAATAAGTATAAAAATAGAGCCCAGAATCCTTTTTGAGACACTGCACACACTAAGAAAACTGCTCTTCAGGCCAACATTCACTAGCAGTGTAAATTCTGGTACTTTTGATAGGAAATGTCACAACATGAACATGTCACTTGCTTCAGTTTCTCTCACTTTCCCACTGCATAACAGCTGGGCTGTTAGAGAAGAGAGAAGCCTCAGGTTTATAGGTATACCTGCTTTCCTCCTTCTTAATAGCTTTTATTTGAGGTGGGTAGGCAACTTTGAGATACGGGTAGAAAACAAAGGTTTCTGTGAAGTCTGGCTTAATCTCCAGTTTCATTCGGTAGTTTTCTGTGCGAGTCTCTTCACTTAGCACAATAAACTGAGGCCATATATTAAATGCATTAGATAATAACTGTACAAAGAGCACACCAGTATTTGTCTTCTACGCAAGCACTGAAACTGTGACTGCCCAAGAGCCCTAAGCTGAACCGCGTTACAGGGGCTGAGCCGTCCTGCATCTTTGAAGGTTAGCTTTAGATCCCAAACACTGAGAATGAAAAATTCACCAAGACAATTTAGGTTGGTGATGATGAAAATGCATTACTCCCTATAAAGGTTGTGAGATACCTCTGCAAAGAGTTCCTATGTGTCTGAGAATCTGTATTTTAGGATTATAGGAACTTTTAAATATATATCTGAGATCCAAGATTTTATTAGGGCAATTTTTATATTTCAGATTCCCTTTAAGAGTCAAGATGTTTTTCAATATAGCAGAACAGGTTTCCTGTCATCTACTTATAAAATGATAAGCAAATAAAATGTTAAAAGTAATTGTTTATGGTTCCTGATACCAAATTTAGAAAGAATAGAAAGAAGTTTCAAATTGAAGAGAATTAATCTAAATAGGAGAGCACAAACAAAATTAAAACCAACTTCAGAGTGGAAGACTAATAGTTTTCCCACTGTTATAAGCTAAATTAAAAATTATCTTACATAACTGCCTGCATTTAACTGAAAATCCACTGATCATGTTGCCAAATTGGATCGTATAAGGTCTGCATCTCCTTAATGGAAGATTGTTACAAGGAGAATTAAAGCTTATTCTTTGAAGCGTGAGAAAAAGCTATAAGAGCCCTTCCACTGCAAGAAGGAATCAAAAGACTCAGTGCAGAACTTCCTTGGACACTTGGACCAGACTCAAACCCGGAGTCAGGAGCAGAGGTGGCAAGCAACAGAGGGAGAGGACCCGCAGAAGGGTTATTAATCCTTTGGTTTATAAATCTGATTTGCTCATCCTAGAACCTTTGACATCTGTCAATAATCAGACAGATAGTGTTTGTGTATACACACACGCACATACATATATATACACATACACACATATATACATTCACATGTGTATGTTGTATGTTTACTTCATAATTCTAGAACATTAAAACTTAAAAAATCCTTAATGATAGGAATGAATATGCTTAAAATCATAACGTAACACAGGTGCCAGATTTCTGCTGGAAAGTAGCCCCTAAATAACAGACACCTTCAATAAGCAACAGCTCCCACAACGAAGACATTAGATTTGGGGTATGTTAAAGACTTCTGTTTAACTGTTAAACTATTTTATGAGTTTCAAGAATAGTTTCCAGAAGAGATTAAATACATTTCATATTTTAATGCTGATATTTGGTGGGAAAACAGCTTAAAGACGATAATAATAATAAGAATAATGACCATTTACATTCATAGTGACGAGGTCAAAGAAGAACTTCCACATATGCCCTTGTCTGAATTCTGGAACAGCCCCATGAGGTAGTCTGTCTCCTTTCTGCTGCTGATGAATAATACATCCTCAGAGAGGTTAAAAAACTCTACTAGGCCTATTCAATTAGTAAATGACAGTTAAAGTCTCTAAACTTCAAGTTCAAGGCTCTATTTAATTACATAATGCTACTCTGGAATTTTTCAGGAATAAATTATAAGGATACATCTCTGACTCAAAAAGAAGCCTCATTAAACTTAGTTCTTCACAGAGATATGAATAAAGATACTGTTCTTATTAAATTTAGAAGGATATATGGATATGAACAAGATGTAAAATCCTATCAATTCCAATTCATGCACTATTTAAATACGGGGTTTGACTAAATGACCTTTAAGGGACCTTAAATTCCGTTAATCATTTCCAAGTATTGAAGTAGTGCTGTTTAACAGTATTTCTGTGATGATGAAAATGTTCTATTTCTGCACTAATATGGCAGTCCCTGGCCACAAGCTGTTACTATGACTAAGAAACTGAATCTTTTCTTTAAGTCAAATTAAAATTTAATTTAAATTTAAACAGCTACATGCAATCAGTGCCTAATACACTGAAAAACACAAATCTAAAGCACATATTTGTAAACTATATTATGAAATATTCAATATAGCAAATATATCCACTCAGTTTCAATTCTGTGCAACGAATTGTCTAGAATAACTAGGTGCTTATGCTAAGGAGGTCGTTGTAGTGCTACATTACAGATCATCATTTCCTTTTATCTCGGGTGCTGAGGAACAGGGAAACCACTGATGCATTCACTTAGACCACAGGTAAGATCTTAGGGCTAATACTTCTGTTTTATTTTTTAATCAAAGTGACAGTTTTGTTGTCACTCAATTATAATACAGAGTCTACAGTCACATTAATACAGAATGCTAATACATAAAGGCACGCTTGCATGTCTGCAACTAGAAAACAGGGACATGAGGGCTGGGAAAGTCCTGTGAATACCACCAGACCCACACTTCACAACTGACAACATATGACACAAGGTGACCTACTTAAAAACAAACACCAGGAAGTCCACAAGGAAGGAGAGGAAAGGCCTAATAGAATCCACCTGAGTGTCCTATAGCTGCTAAATCACATCAAGCCCTGTGCAACATGTGAGTCAATATTGGCCAGTAACTCGATTGCCAGAAACTCTTAGTGAATTATTTTAAGGTACAACATAACAGCAAATAACTTGAGCATACCTGATTTGAAGACATATTTTCAACTTTCATTAGTGATGAATAGCTTCTGGAAGAAAAAAAAAAACATTTAAAATGAGGTTATACAGTTGGCAAGTATTAGGTGAACATTATATGTATCTAGCATTGCTGAGGGTCTTTTGGGGGGGAAATAAAATCCCTGACCTCATGAGGTCATCCCTGACCTGCAATGTAAAAATATATAAATATCTATAAACAATAAGATGTGCATAGCACTTCATAGTTTATTCTTCTATGTCATCGGAAATTCTTCTACGGCCAAGAGCAGATATGATTCATGGTTGCAGTATATTGCCCAAACTGTAGATGCAGAAACTCCAAAGAGGAAATGCATCAATGTGGGCACGGTGCTGGGGGCACTCTTCTCAGACGAGGTTGAGCCCAACCTGACCCCAGTAAGTGGGATGAGTGAGGGGGACAGATCCAGACAATAGTCTGAACAAAGGTAAAGAGATGGTATCTATAATGACATTTCAAGCCAACTCAAGGAGGGGGTCTGAAAGCAAAGTAGTGGGAAATCAGGCTGGATGTGTGGGGCCCGATTATGTCGCCCTAACTGTGTGAGTTAACACAGTGTGATCGGTAAGAAACCACAATACACAGTAGGGTAATGTACATTAAATATCCATGATATGTAAGACCCAGTGCTAAGCCTGGGTGGAGGATGGGATGGGAAGAAAATAGAAAAAGATGAATAAAAGAAAGCCTAGCCCCCAAAGAATTTACCAGGAGGGGAGATAAGATCTATTCAGCAATACATGTGCAAAAGTTTCTATTAGAAATAAACAAAGGGACAAAAAGGGAGACCATATAGTATCAGAGTTTTAAAAAGAATAATCTGTAGCAGATGGAATAGAGGAAGGGAGATTAAAGCAAAGGTCACTTAATAACGACAGTATTTATCATTTACTCATTATCCTTTATTTGCCAGAACCTGTGTTAAGTGTTTCATATATTACTGCTAATCCCCACAACTGCTTTCTAGGCAAGTGATAGTATCATGTCCACTGTACACAAAAGGAGGCAGAGTCAGGGAAGTTAAGGAAGTCATCCTAGGTCTCACGGCTGACAAGTGGAGAAGCCAGGTTTTGAACCCAGGTCTGCCTCCTAAGCTCACACTCTTGCCATCATGGGCCAGTCTACTGCCACACTCCAACCTGAGGGTGCGAACCCACAGAGTTAACAGCTGTGCTGGTAAGAAGGGATAGATCTGAGAGGGATCCACAATGACATCAAGGTTTCCAGCTTGGGTGAAATAATGCTACAACTGAGGGAAGTGAGAAAATGTTGCAAAGACGTGTTTGGTTTGGGACATGTTACTTCTGAAGTAATAGTGAGATGTGGACATAAATATGAACTGTAAAAACAGAAAATAAGGACTAGAGGGCAGGAGAATTGTCATAGTTAGGGAAAGACGACAAGCTGGGAGAAGGCACCCAGACAGAGATATTAGTAACAGTAAGTGGTATCTGTAAGAAATAAGTAAACAGGTAAGATTGATAAGCTGCGTGAGCAGAGAGACATGTTGATTAAAAAGCGGTTAGGACACAAAATCTCAACACTGGTTGCATTTTAAAATCACCTGTGAAGACTGAAATACATTCAGATGCCCCACTGTGGACATCTACAAACTAGGTTCAAGAGCCATCGGGTCTAAATCCCCACTTAATGAAAGCGATACACAGCCCGCCCTTCTTCAGGCCGTGCACCTCCTCCGAGCTCCATCTACCGCATCGGCCCACTACCTGACATTTTTTGGATGCCTCAAAGCTATGTTCAGGTTCCTCTACCCACACCCAATTCATGGTCTTCCCCATTACCCGAAACGGCTGGGTGCCTTCCAGCACCTGCCCCGCCAGCTCAAAGTATTGCAGAGCTTTCCATTCCACGGCACATACCAGAAGCCCAGGAGTCCTTTTCCCCGCCTCACCCCTCAATCCAATCTATCTCCATTCACATCCTGTCCTTCTATCTACAAAATTACTTCTCATCGGTCCACCTCTCTCCACCCTGACATCGCCACCATGGGCCAGGTACCACTGCCTCTCAGGCGGACAACTGTAATAGCTCCCTAATGGGCCTAGTCACACCCACCTGGTTCCCTTTCCAATCAGGTCAGTAAAGCAACCTTTTCAAAACACAAACCTCATCATGCTACCGCTTGCTTAATGACCTCACAAAACTCTTAGGATGAAGACGAACGCGGCCGATGAGGCCCTGCATGGACTGGCGCCTTGACCCAGTGCCCCTGCAGGCCAGCTGTTCTGGGCATCTGGGCCAGCTTTTAGTCCTGTGTTTGCCTTGCTCCCTCCCGCACAGGGTCTCTGCACACAGAGTCCCCCTGCTTAGAGGACTCCCTCCATCCCAATCCTGCACCATGTTACTAGCAGTTTTGATTTCGCTCAAAATCACTGTATCAGGGAAGCTAATTTCTGTTACTTATTCATCCATAATATACTGACTACGTGCTCACTTCATATGCAAAGCACTGGGTCACATTCAAGGGGATACAAGGGTGAGTATACACGCTTCTTTGAAAGGGCTTATCATTAAAACGAAGAGCTATGGTACACAGCACTGTTTATAGCCGGCGGCAGGAGTGCGGCAGGGAGAACTAACGGAGGCACCACTAAAATAGCCGTGTCCACATCAGACTGTCACCCTCTCAGTCAGTGGCCTCACCGTTACCTCTGCCTACCCGTTGCCACTAAACTCGTCATCCTCAGAATCTACTTCTTCCTGACATCCCAAGAAACCAAGAAGGGCTCCTTATCACTTACAACATGAAATTCTGGACTGAACAAAATCTTTTATTCTTTTTACTTCCCTATGAATGATCTCGACTCTGGCCTTGCCAACTTGTTCATTCCTTGCCCTACAGGCAGCATGGTATAGCAGGAGTATGACTTCAGAATCACAGACTTGAGTTTGAATTCCTGCTTTGTCATTTTACCAACTATAACCTTTCACATGTCGCACATTTAACCTCCTTGATGAAATAACCTGTGCCCTCAAATCAAGTTCACGTCAACGTTCGAACCGATGATACGTGAACCTGTGTGACTTGACATTTTACCTGGGTCTTGTACTTCTCTGAATCCAATCACCTGAGCCTTAGATTCCAATGCTGATCTCCCAGATTCCCAATTAAAATATCCCTATCTCAGGGAGCCAGTCCCTGCTCTTCGTCTTTTCTGATCTGTTACTCACTTATCCTTTATTAACCGCATTTCCCTGACTCTTATTTCTGTATCTGCACGGTAAGGCTCACTCTGACGTTAATAAAAGTTTGCTACAATACCACAAAAGCTCAGTAGGAGAACACAAAATTAAAACAGAGCAGTAAGCTTTCATGGGATTATATTACAGGAGGTAATCACTGAGGACTTATAAGAACGTTAGTATCATAACTCTTTGGGCTCCTAAACCACCTGCAGAGCAAGGAAACGTCTCTGTGCTAACTGTACTGTTTGATAAATCATACTCTTCGCATTGTCATAAGTAACAAACACTCCCTTTATTGTAATTGTGTGACCAAAAAAAACCGTTTTGTTCAACGTGCCTGGGCTGAAACGAGGATGTTCAGAAATGCCTGATCATATATTACCCACTATTCTTATTACACAGGCCCACTTGCTTGCCCCCGAGTCAGCCAACCGCTGAAAGCCCAGCTGCCCATACCAATCAGAAAACAAACGATGCAAGTTTGTGGTCTTGTTTCCCCTAGCAAACCATCTCTTCAAATCATCAGCCCCTCGCAGCTTCTGTCTTTAAAAAACCTTGCCCCACCCACCTGCCTACCTCCCTCCATCGCATTTTGGACTGCAATCATAGTTCATATCGAGGGCTACATTCCCTGGTTTGCAAATTATTATCTGAATGCAATTTTTATATTTCTCAAAAGGATACTCTGGACTGTTTACACCACAAATTCAACTACTCCGATGAAACAACATTCCTAGGACACTCTGCAGGGGCCGTCGGTGCTCTTCTCTAGCATGTCAAGAAGAGATGGCCTGGTTTGCTGTTTCTGGGTATCACCTGCACTAGTATTATTACTTATCCTTATACTGACTTTATATCCACTCTTTTGTCACACTGTGCCTAGCGCTAAGCAACAACATCCATTAAGTCACAGGTATGATGCGCTATTTTTTCTAATACTCATTAAAATAATTACATAACTGTTAAAACATGTCCATGGACATAGCACCAAGCTCATCTCATGTGATACCAGTGATATTCTTACCACACTTTGCGTGATTGATCCTGAGCTGTCACCTATGATATGATAAATAATAAAACCACTGCTCTCAAAAAAAGAAACATCACCAAACAACAAACCCGACCGTGTCTCCGGGAGACCCACAGGTGCCGCCCGACAGAGCGTCTGCGAATGCTCGCTAAGGCCGAATGGAGGCTGAGTGACAGGGGGTCTGCTTCTCTCACTCTCCAGGCGAGACCACTCCTAAGGCTCCAAAGACTCAATCTATGTTGACTCTCTTCTTCTACTTTCTCTGAACTCCATGTATGGCTTACAGCCTAACAGGCCCAGAAAGGAAACGGTACATGGCTTCCTCCCCACACTCAGCCCGTGCAAAGGTTCTCTAAACTAAAACCCCACTGCCTCTTAGGCTGACGGGGCAAATGTGAGCTAAAGAGCTAACGAACAATATGGATAAGAGAGAATGTGGGGTGTAGGGAAGGGAAAATTTTCATTATTGTTTAACTGAATAAAATGATTAACTGAAGGTGTTAATATACTGCTACTATCTAAGCTTCCAACAACTCAAATGTTTCAAAAAACTACCTAAAAAAGGATGAGCATTATGTGGACCTGTTTACACGGTCAGATCGTTCCAGTTTCTGCACGCTGAGGACACCGGTAAAGCGCCGGTTTGCGAGAACAAGGCGGAGCGCCAGCAGCTACCACTCCCTTCGGAGAAGGCAGGCCGCGCCTGCTTTGCTGTGGGCTTCGCTCCGTTCGCTCCTGAGCAAAGGGCCGATGAATATGATTCTGACTAGAGCTCAAAGAGCCGGGGCTACGCAAGTGCACTTCCACCCACTTTCTTCCCTAGTAGACTCTGGAATAAAAAGCTTTCTGTCATCTTGTTCAAAAAGTTAGAATGGAGTCCAGAGTAGTATAAATAATCGTTTTAGAATTGGGAAGAAGTTGGAAGGCAGCTCTTCTAGATACTGGGCTAAGTACTTTTTCACTGAAATCACATGGAAACACTGGGGATGCTGCCTGGGAGAAGAATATTTTCTTGATTTATCTGTGGAATACCCTGAAGATTCAAAAGTCAATTTCTTAAGCAATCACAGCAATTAAAGTGGACATTCCTTACCAGATGGTTCAAATAAAAGAATCAATAGTTGGTGAAATTCAATGGTATTTTCACTGTCAAAAAGCCAAATGAGAGGCTTTAGAATGAGAAGATTTTATAGGCAGAGTGTCAGATCTCTTAGGCAGAAGGGTCAAAGACAGAAATTAAAGGGATGCCAGCACTAGAAAGGTAAACACAGTTTAAAACATTAGAAGCTTAAAATTTGTTGTTGAAATTTCACAAAAGCTGCAGAACACAGCGTGCCAAGAGCAGCTCTGCACATGCCGAGCGAACCTTTGACATGTCACCGCATCGGCCCCTCACACTGTATAGCCCTGCTTCGTGTTCTCCTACTTTCGGCAGCATGTGGAAGTCATTTTTGTGGCACATGTTTCACAGAAATAAACACACCAACTGTTTTTGGTTTTCTGAGGCCCATGATAATTTATTAAAAATAAAGCAGAAGGGATAAAGTTGCATAGGAAACCATGGACTAGAAAAGTGACTTTCAGTTTATTCCACTTACATGTGCCTTTTACTATACACGTACCACAGTGATGTAAAAATCTGCCTGAAGAAACAAATGGGAAAACTACAAGAATCTAGAGGTGGTTTAGAAAATGAGAATGATTAGTAATCCAGGTTCCAAGGAGACCGGATCAGAACATGGCAAGACAGCTCATTTTGATACTATACCATTCCCAAAGGGAATAACACACCAATACCCCTTTTTGCTTTTTGGTATACTTAACACATGATATCTATGGACAACTGTGAAAAAATCTAGGAATTCTGTGACTATAAGTCACAGGATCGATTTCTTTCTCTCACAAAGGAAAACAAGGAGCCTCTTCAGGTATAGAACTAGACATCTATACAGGTTCATGTGGTAGGTGGGATAATGAATCTACCCAAAGATATCCACATGCCAATCTCCAGGATCCACGAGTATGTTACTTCATATGGCAAAAGGGACTACTTTGCAGATGTGATTAAGGATCGTAGACGGGAAGATATTATCGTGGATTATCTGGGTAAACCCGATGTCATCACGTTGGAACTTAAAAGAAGCTATGATCAAAGAGGGGGCTATGATTATGGAAGAAGGGCCAAAGAGATGCAACGCTGCTGGCTTTGAAGATGGAAGAAGGGGTCAAAAGCCAAGAAATGTGGGCGGCCTCTAAGGGCTGAAAAAGAAAACAGATTCTCCTCTAGAGCTCCAGAGAGGAACAGAGCCCAGCCGAAGTTTGGATTTCAGCCCAGGGAGAACCACATCAAACTTCTAACATACAGGACTATAAAGTAATAGACCTATGTTGTTTTAAGCCACTAAATTTGTGGTAATTTGTTATAATAGCAACAGAAAACTAATACACTCAAGTATTCTTAAGGCCTTATACACTAGAATTTCAGGATCCAAATTATATTTTAACTATTTATTATTTAAAAATGTATTGTTTTGAAGCAGACTTCACTACATTAATTATTTTAAACTTTGAAAATATAAAAAAGAGGTCTTAAAAACAACTTTTCAGAGTTACTAGCCCTGGCCTTTAGAGTTAAGACAACTTTATTTAAATATCATGGCTACTCAATGTTAAACACTTAATACAGCATTGTTTCTTTTCCTGAAGGTTTTTACAAACCAAACTTTGAAGATTACTTATGACAGTTTAGCCAAGAATAAAACAAGTTATTTTATTTTAACATACTCTCATATGCTGTCTCTACAGAAGGGCAATTCACTTGACCAACACATTCATATAAATGTCTTTTTAAGTCATATAAAGCTGAGCTTTTTATGTTCCTTCCTCCACCAGTATATCATTCTTTTGTTTTTTCTTTAGTACATCACTCTTAAAGGCTAATTCCTGATTAAAATCACAGAGAAGCCTCTTCGAGGTCAATACCAATACCATAGCTCCAACAAACCTAAGTTCGTCCATTTCCCTCTTCTTCTTCATCTCTTCCTTTTCTCGCTTCTTCATTTCCTGAATTTGGGCTTTTTTCTCATTCCTCTCCTCACGGTCTCTGCATTCCTTCTCTGCTGCTAGGTCTGGGAACCGTTCTGTTTTAGTCTTTTCTAACCGGTTCAAGATCTCATTCACTTTCTTCTCCACTGTCACAATTTTTACCTTTGAGGAAGAGAGGGGAAAATATATTGAATCTTTATTATATGATTATCCCCCAGAATGGGGGAGGCTTAGCAACCCAAGTTAATTCCCTTTAGAAAACATACATCGCATGCTGAGAGCACAACAGAGATGTTAGACAGAAAAAACAATACTCCACTTGGTAGCAGGACCCGGCTTCCCTCGTGGTGCAGAACACTTACATCCTTCTGCCTGTGAAAGCCTATCTGCCCCACATCCATGTCAGCTGTTTTCTTCAGGTTAGACCACGGAGTATACACCACGTTAACGTTGTTCATCTTGCAGCCTGCCGGAAGAGACTGTCTTCAATATGCAGGCAGGATGACACTAAGCAAAGTGTCCAATTTACCCACTGGCAAATAACAGTAATCCAACAAAGGAAGAAGCTTAGAACGAACAAGTAATCAAGTGTTTCAAACCACAAAACACTTAAAAAAAAATAAAACAACCCACAAAAGGCAAATGGTAAAGCTGACAAACACAATTCAAGCAAAAGTATTCCAGTGGAAAGCAGGGGTCCATGGGTTCACTTCAGGGACTTCTGAGGTTCCCTAAAACTGACTGCAAATTTATGATATGCATTTTTTTTTTTACAGAGAAAATGTCCAAACTGGTTTGCTCAGATTCTCAGAGGAGTCCTTGATCCAATAAAGTTTACACAGCAAGACAAATCAAAAAGTCACAGCCTGGACTTGAGAGGCCTGCACTCTAATCTGAGGTCCTACCACACACCAGTTGTGTCACTTTGGGCACGTCCTCCTGGCTCTCAGAATCTCATCTGAAACATGAGGAAATTGAACCAGTGTTGTAAAATTTTGGGTTTTTTTGGTTTCTTTTAGCAGTGGAACCTCTTTTACCGAAGAAACATATCGAGGTAATCAAAGCAGAGATGCTCTGAATGAAAGGGATGCCAGGTGCCCTGTTCACTCCTCTTCCTCCTCTTCCCTCTCCACCCCCACCACCCATTCCCCTTCTACACTGACAGAAGAGCTCGAAGAGTCACAGTTTAATTGCTGGTCCAACACTCTTTAAGGCCCTTCAAGATTAGATGGTAGAATATTTCGCACTTTATGAAATCACCACATACACAGAGAACTCTGATGACCACCACCTTACTGTGCGCTTATGAAATATTCCTGCCTGAAAATTCATGATGTTATCCTTCTCAACAGAAAGTACCAGACCAATCTATATTGTGGGATATTCTACAACTGGTCTCCATTCTAAAAGTATCAACATCTTGAGAGACAAAGAAGTGCCTCCAGATAAAAGGAGACTAGAGAGACATGACGAGTAAACATAACACATGATCCGGGATCAGAAAAAAATTTTACAAAGGGACAGTAGTGGCACACTGGGAAAACTTACACACAGATTGTGTATTAGGTAACAGTATTTGATCCACGTTAAATTTCCTTAATTGATCACTGTAACGCAGTAACTTAAGAAAATACCCCTTGTTCTCAGGACAAGAAATGATAGGTTATGATCTATAAATTTCTTTTATATGATTCAGCTAGAAAAGTGAACCATGAATGTGGTACAGAGAGAAATGAAATAAATATGGAAAAATTGTTGAATCTAAGTGAAGAGTATACGAGAGCTGTGTTTTTCTTGCAGCTTTTCTGTAGGGTTGAGATTTTTCAAAATTGAGTTTTTAAAAAATCTCCAACCTGCAAGGGGGATACAATCATGGATTAGAGAAAGGATCCTGTCTTCTAAGACTAAAGGAGGGCAGAAAAGTACATAAATAACTGCAATTAAAAACAGAAGTCTTCAAGTATTGGAAAGGCACAGGCAAAGTACTAAGGTGACACAGAGGGGGCAGTGGGCACTCAAAGCAGGAGGGGGGAAAGGCTCCGTGAGAGGTTAACACGGCTTAGTGGGGAAGACAGAGGACTTTCACAGCCGGACTCTCTTACTTCAAGAGCATCCTCCTCTACTACGTGTCAGCGTTCTGATACCTTGGGTAAGTTCCTTCGTTCTCTTTAAGCTCTGCTTCCCCATCTATAAAATGACAATAATAATCTTTAACTTAGTAGGGTTGATAAATGGAATAGTTCGCGAGGTGCCAGGCATATAATTAACGTTCAGTGTTAGCTATTACTACAGTTATTATGTGGACCTTGAACTTTAGCTTGGATCTGGACTTGTGGTGGCTGACAAAGAGTACAAAATTGAGAGCAGAGGGGATGATACAATCTTGTACCACATAACAACGTTTCGGTCAACGACGAATTGCCTATAACAGTTGTCCTGGGAGATTATAATGTAGCTGAAAAATTTCTATCACCTACGGATGTATAAATGGCATCTGGAAGAAGACACTCAAAGTCCATCCATGACTTCCAAGAGTTTGCCAAGGATGAGGAGGTTGCAGAAATCAACAAGGCTGTGGCTCAGATGGCGACCACCCTCAACCTGGGCGTGGGCGGGGATGACACTGAGGAGCGCCTGGAGGCGGTTCCTGGGGGGCTGACTAATGAGGAGTTGCTGGCACTGGAACACGTAACAGAAGAAGAGGCAAGAGAACAGGAAACTTCAGAATAAGAAAATGAAGAAGAATCCCCAAGAAAATTCACAGTGAAGGAGGGTTCAGCAGAAGCTTTTGCAAACTTCAATAAGATCCTTAAAAAGTTAGAAAATATGGACCCCAACATGGAAAGGTTTTCATTAATAGAGAAAAATATTTATGGCGCATTAACTGCTTATAAGCAAATCTGTGATGAAAAACAAAATAAAACAAGGCAAAACCAAGCAAACACCATGGACCTTTTTCTGGAAAGAGTGACACCTCCTTAGAAAGAACCTCAGGCAGGTCCCTGAGGAGGCGGTCCAGAAGGCGGCGTTATCCTAGGAGATGACCGCTCCATGCGTGTTACTGCACCTGAAGACCCTCCTGTGGGACAAGACGTGCAGGGGAAGACAGTGACACTGGTGGTCCTGGTCCTGCACAGGCCTTGGCTAATGTGTATATTAGTGTCTTTGTTTTTAACAAAAAGTTTAAGAAGTATAAATAAATAAATAAAATGGAAAAATGTTGATAAAATAAGGGTATTAAAAAAAGAAAGGTTTTTGTACAGCTGTACTGTGTGTGTTTTAAGCTGTTATTACAAAGAGTCAAAAGTTAAAAAATTCAAAAGTTACAGTAAGCTATGGTCACATTGAAGAAAACTATTTTTTTATGAGCTCAGTGCAGCAGAAGTGCACAGTATGTATAAAAGCCATAGCAGCCTACAGGAATATTCCAGGCCTTCACCCACCCAATGATTCACTCAGAGCAACTTCCAGTCCTGAAAGCTCCATTCATTGTAAGTGCCCGATACAGGTTTACCACTTTTATCTTTTATACCACATTTTTTTTACTGTACCTTTTTTATGTTTAGATACATAAATACTTGCGATTATGTTACAGCTGCCTACAGTATTCACTACATTAACACACTGTAGAGGTTTGCAGCCTAGGAGCAATAGGCTACGTGCATAGTAGGCTATACCATCTCGGTCTGCATAAATTCACTGTATGATGTTTATATAACGACAAAAAAGCCAGCAATGCATTTCTCAGAACATATCCCCATCGTTAAGTGACACATGACTGTATAAGCAAAGGCACAAGGTAGAAAAACAGCAAATATTTGCTTTGGCTGCAGTGTGTAACATATGAAGGGAAAAAGAGCTCTGTAGTCAGATCAAAGATGCTTAAAATGCCAGCTTAAGAAGTTTGGACTTAATTGTATAGACAAGGTGGGGTGTCATGAAAAGTGTCTAAGCTTTTAGAAAGTTTAATCTGGCAAGAGAGTATAAGATGAATATAAAATAAGATCACCAGATTCTTTGAAGACAAACAAGTTTAACCCGAACTTCCTGGATTCTGAATGCTTAAGGTGGTCAACCATGGAGGAAAATATTTTAACTACACAGTGACACAAATGGAGTGCACTTAGCAAATCTCACGGCAAAGATACTTGTCTTCACTCCTCAGCATCCGCTGCCATTCACTCACAAGAGCGAGACTCTCAGGCCCAGCTCCTTTTCCTGCGACGTAAGCCATGGCTGCGAGACACAGAAGGGAGGGAAGAGTAATTCTGTGTCAAGACTCTTCTCTTTTCCTGTTTTCTCTAACACTAGTAGTCTATAAAGGGATTAAGAAGAAAGAGGCTGGGCCAAGCAGCTCCTTTAATAAAGTCACATCTGCTAGCCAGGGGCATAAGACGTTGCAACACACAAGGAAAGAAGATAATGATGGTTTTAATTTACACCATTTTTAATGTCAATAACTGAGTATCTTAACTGGAAATCTTAGACACTGTTCTAACTCATGAAAATGGAATGTCCTGCCCTGGCCAAGTGGCTCAGTTGGTTGGAGCACTGTCCTGTACACCAAAAGGTTATGGGTTCGGTCCCTGGTCAGAGCACATACCTAGGTTGTGGGTTTGATCCCTGGTCAGGGTGCCCGTGGGAGGCAACCGATAGATGTTTCTCTCTCACATCAATGTTTCTCTCTCGCTTTGTTCCCCTTCCTCTCTCTCTAAAATCAGTGAACATATCCTCAGGTGAGGATTAAAAAATTTTAAAAAAGGAATGTCCTAAAACTAACTGCAACTTAATGATTTATGGAGTTGAGTCGAGTCAGTGGCTCTTGAAGACAAGACTACCGCTTTCTTTGACTAGGCGCCTGAAACATTAAAGCCGCTCAAGTTTCACTCAGAAAACAGTCTCGGCGACGGAGAGGAGGGCACGGCCCTTAGCTTCTGTTTTGTAATCACCAACACTGGGTACCTACTATTGGCTGTGCGTCTGCCTCATGCTCGCCTTCTGTGCAAACCTCCTTTCTTTCCAACCCTCTGGATCTTCCACCAACTACACATGAAACCAAACTTACCTCTACCCTGTCTGGGTCTATGTCTTATACCTAAAATCCAATCTACCAACTCAAACATTCTTAGCAGAACACTGTCTCCTGGCTCCACTTTTAAACTCCCACCTCCACCTCAGTAACTGTCCTAAAGCCACACTACTATTGACAGATTAAATCTTGTACAGCAGAAATAGACAAGCACCAAGCCCAGTATTACAGGCCTACCTAAAACACTTAACACCAATTGTCCTCAAGCCCTCTGCACATTAGAATCACCTGGAGAGCACTGGCAGCAGCTGGTACTACCAGGTTACCCCAGACCAGTTAAGTGAGACTCTCTGGGAGATAAAGATCAACTGACACGATACCTTCATGGTTTACAAGAAGAAAAAAGTAAGGGAGAAAGGAAGAAGAAAAAGTAGGCAAGAGTGATTTGGAGACTTGAGTTCTAGTATCTAATGACAAATAATGGAAATGAAGACATGAAACAACATTAAAAATAAAGCCAAGAGACACATTTCTTGCTTAGCTATTAACATAACCTGATTTCCAAAAGTCTCTCTACAAATAACCTTAAGGGCAGGCAGGTATAGGCAGCCTGCTATTCAAGAAGAGAAAAACCAGGTAGAGAGCTGAGATAAGGCCATAAACATCAGAGGCATGGGGAGATTAGTTTTCAGTGCAATAGGTAGCAGAACTGCCACCCTCAAGAACATGTTAGACCTTTGACTCAAGTCAAAATCAGGGACATGTTCCCTAAAATGTAATCCACTTCAGACAGAAAAATGAGTGCTAATGCTGAAAACACTTCTAGGAAAACTGACCTTGAATGCTATTGGCTTTCACGAGATGGGCACAATCCATTAATACTTCCTTTGGAATGTCTTCTATCTTCTCCCCCTGAAACACAAAAGCAAACTGAATGGTCTAGTGTTGTTCCTGATGCGTAACAGGGCGCTCACTGGCTGTGCTGCCTTACCCAGCACGATTTTATTAAAAGCAGGGGCTCTTCAGTTGTATTTCAGAACGTTGAAAAATGAAGTCTGTTACAGGAATGTTTTATACTAAGAGAAGACAGTGATACGGAAAATACTGATACTTAAGTGAAAAATACAGAGAGTATGAAAGAAAACTACCAAAATATTAACTGTAATTATGTCTGAGTAATTTCTCCCTCTTTCTTCTTCTCATTCTTACTTTTAGAAACCTTGTGGGGAAAGTTTCTAGACAACTGGATGTCTTCTTCGCTGAGGTCCCTTATGACCTTCCTCTCAAAGAGACATGGTTTTGAATCTCAAACATCTAGTAGGTCATCTATCCTCAGCCCTAATCAGGAAGCAAGCCCTTGGTGTGTTAAATAAAACCATCCACCGTAAGGGAGAAATAATATTGATTCTTTCCTCTACAGATACTGTGTCAAAGTCAAAGCTGAATAAGCAAAGCCATTTCAGAAGAACAAAAATATTTCAGAGGCAAGAGCAAATGGAAATCAATTCAGTACTGACTCCTACTAGGCATGGGGTTACAGAAGCACTTCTGTCTGGGAATGAAATGTTCTACCTACATAAATATTTTAGATAAATTAAGGGTATTCCATTATGTTTCTACGTGGTTTTTTTGTTTATATTAAATGTTTTAAATGGGAATCTCCAAAATATATAAATTTTGACCCAAAACTACATGATTAAAATTTGTCACTAGTTTAAAGATGTATCTTGAGCCCTGGCTGGGTAGTTCAGTTGGTTAGAGTGTCATCCCAATATGCCAAGGTTGTGGGTTTGATCCTTGGTCAGGACATATACAAAAATCAACCTATCAATGCATGAATGAGTAGAACAACAGATGTCTCTCTCTCCTTCTCACGAATCAATACATTTTTTAAAAATGCAAAAAAGGTGAATCTCTTCCTGTGCAATTCCCTGATCACACAGAGGATTCTGAATTTAGTATCTTGACAATACAATGACATCATTATGAATATCAAATATTATACTAGGCTATAATATGGTAATAGTGATGCCTTCAGGGACCTCTACAACACACAGGAGCTGACTGACCTTATGATAAAGAAATCAAAATGAATAATTAAAAAACAAAACAATAGCTACCAATTTCTGAGTACCCATCACATGCCAGGCACCTCGTAAACAGGTACATGAAATGGACAGTATTATCCTCCCTTTACCAATGAAGAAAATGAAACCTAGCGAGGTTGAGTGACTGGGCCAAGGTCCCACATATCTAGCTGAGTGACTGAGCCGAGGGATAAACCCAGGACTAGAACCATGCTCTTAAGAACTGTCCCCAGGGTATGGTGCTTATGGGGTTCTTGTGAAAACATTAGTTTCTTGTCCTTGATGTCAGGCTATGTCCCAATATCCCTTCTTACTACCTGAGGCAGTCACTATTCCTGAAGCACTCTCCACTTCCTGTTTTGCAACTTCTAATATAAGCAGCAAAAAAACTCACTCAGCATTATGCATAAAGTCAGAGTAAATAAACTGAGTGGAAAGAGTCTAAGGTACTCTCAAGGTCTAAAGGTCAGAATTTTAACTGCGGGCTTTGTGCCACCTTTGTTAATAAGATAAGAAACCTCTAGACAAGTGAGATATTCTCTGTGGGTTTTCAAAACTCAAAGGAGCCTAGGAAAGAACACAGCTGAACATCTACGGTTTTTAAGGTCTGGGCTGAATTCAAGTGAATTCAATAAAAAAGAACTAACATATATAGTGCTTAGCATGCGCCAGGCATTATTCTAAGTGCCTGAAACAGGCAAGCTCATTTGATCCTCGCGAGGAAGGACCCAGTAAAACAGGTACTGTTAACTTCCTTTTACAGATGACAAAACGGGCCCAGTTATTTGCTCAAAGTCAAAGAGCAAGGAGCAGAGCAGGGATTCAAACCCGGAGTCTTGGTTCTGAGCCACTCAGTCCTACTGCATCTCCAGCACTTGCTTGGTACTTACTAGGGACAAAGGGCTACGCCAAAAGCATCATCAAAGTGATGAACCAGGTCAGAATTCCTTAAAGAGAATATATTTTTATTGAGCACATTATGTGCCTCCAAAAGAAAATAACATTAAAACTTGCTATCTATAATGTACGCCCAAATTTTTGAAGGAAAAATAAGGATGCACATTATACACGGGTATAATGATTACATACCATGGGCATAATAACGAGTATAATAATCCCGTGTATAATGCGTACCAAAACATGGGTGTGCATTATACATGGCAAAATATGGTAACTACTGGTGGTAAGGTGAACTTGGGACAACCACCATTATTTCCATTTTCTACCAGAGCATAACCCAAAGGAAAACTTCAATGTGAACCAAAAGGAAAGGTGGTAACAACACAATCTATTTTTTTCTAACTTAAAATAGTTCCCAAATGGCGAGAAGTGGCTTAGGAGAATTCAGAATTGTATTCCAGCACAGAGTTCACAATCGTCCTCTTTTCGTTTATAGTGCAGTTTTCAAAAACAAAAGTATAAGGTGGGGCACAATGTTTAACCTTGCTAGGAAATTAAGAAATCAACATTAGAACCATAATGAAATAGCATTATGTATTCACTAAAAAAGGTTGCTTTTTAAAAAAAGTTATAAAATTCCCCAAAGTGTTTGGAAAACCTATAATTATCAGATAGCATTTTAAATTAGCAGAATACTTTCAGAGAGTAATTGGGCATAAAAAGAGTTACCAAACTGTTTAGATCTTTTGACCCAGTAATTCCATTTCTGAGAATTACTGTAAAAAATAATTCAAAAGAAAAACAGAAAGCACTTCATAAAAAGATATTTCTTGCTGGAGAGTCATAATGTTAAAAAATGTAAATAACCTATATTTTAATATAAGCTTTCATTAATTGTGGCATATTGCCAACTCAAAGCAATCAGCCAAAAAAAAGAAAAAAATATATATATAAATAATGAAAGTAACATGAAAAAGTTCATAAACTTGTCAGTTTAGAAGTAATACAATCAACCAGGGGACGCTAGGATGGAATGTCAACTGAGACAAAAGAATCTAATCATATTACAAGTGTATGACACACCATCACTGAAGGAGGTTAGGGCCGGGGGAAGGACTTTGGTTACCCTAAGTAACTCTGAAAAACTGTTTTGACTAGAAACTGTAAGGCAAAAAAACAAAAACTGCACACACTGTACATTAGTTGATAAAGTTGTTTCATATGGGAATATGAGTTAACAAATCTGAAACCACTTGCACATATATTGGAGTCAAATAAATAAGCAAATAAAGGGGGGATGGTAGCTAGCCAGCCTGCTCACTGCCTGACAAGGAACTTAGAGATAAGCAAGGAGGAAAGGCTAGAATGGGTCGCCAGATACATTTGCATGTGCTTGTGTTTAGCTTAGTATGGAGACAGATGCAGAGATACAGAAACAACTGTTCAGATGAGCGTATGCACGGATTAGGGCACACACATGTGTCCCAGCTCTGTGTCAGGTGAGAGGGCCTCTGTGCTATTCATCCCCCAAACCCGTAACTCCAGACTATGCTGGGCAAAGCCATCAGAGAAACCCAATATAAAATACCTGACCAATACTTCTCAAACTGTCAAGGTCATAAAGAATAGGAAAAGAGTGGGAAACTGTCACAGACCAGGGACTAGGCAGGGATAACAACTAAATGCAATGTGGGACCCTGGACTGGATCCTGGAACAGAGAGAAAAAGTTAATGGGAAAACTAATGAAATCAAAATAGAGCCTGTTGTTTGGTTCACAGTAATGTACCAACGTTGGTTTCTAGGTTCTGACAAATCCACCCTAGTAATGAAAGATGTTAACAATGAGGGAAGCTGGCTATGCAGTATATGGGTGCACTCTCTTTGCAACTTTTCTGTAAATCTAAAGTCATTCCAAAATAAGACATTTTAAAAAGCAATATATATATATATCAAGTATATATACCCTATGATTCAACTATATAAAATATGACATATATATGTAAAGACATGTTAGACAAATAGTGGTTTTACGTTACTAGAGAACATTTTTTTTTCCTTTAGTACTATAATGTTGTTTTAAATCTCCCAAGGTCACTGATAACTGGGACTATCTGCCCTTGGTGAGGCAGGAAAATCACATGAGCCTGAAAAAAAGGAACCACAGCATGATCTCCAATGGAGAAGACCATAAGTCCAGTAGTGTCAACTGAAATGAAAGGGAGAGAAAGCAGAGGTGACAGAGAACACACCTGAACTGGCAGGACAAGGTAGTGCTTCCACCTGGGAAATATGTACTATGTCCAAGTCTCCCTTAATGACTATCTGGGTCGGAGAAGACATCTCTTTATCTGCTAATTTCAGGCTTCTGTACATATTACTTTAAGCAACTCAATTGCAGGAAAAAAGGAGAGGACAAGATATGATGCTCATCATTAGAGAAAAAGTCATGAATCCATGTTTAAATCCAGTTACCTTATGTAATCGAAGGTATACATGAGCCGAAGAGATTTTGTCCACATGAAACCTACAAAGAATGAAAACCACTTTTAGCAAGAGGTACAAGACAACCATCTCCTCGGGCCATTGCATTTAAAGCAGTCCTATCCAGCAAGTACTCACTCACTGCCTAAACCCCACGGGGAGTATAAAGCACAGTCATGGCCTCCACAGGGCTCACCATCGACTGGGTGGGATACAGATACACAAGGGAGTCCTGCAGCTGTGCGGGACTAAGGTGGGACTAAGTGTCAAGACGAGTGCAAGAAGCAATAAACGTTCCATGCCCTGGGATGGGTGCTATTTCAACTGAGAAAGCGCTATCAGTGACCAAAGGCTACACTGGCAATCCGAGACTTTGGTAGGTCCCTGACTGAAGCACAGGACTTAGGGAACGCAGGGAAAGGAATTTCAGCTGAGAAGACAGGGGAATGAAAGTAGTCCGCAAGACTCCAATACTGCAACCCTTGGAGACTTTGCAGGACCAGTGACAGAAATACGTTACAGTGGGAGATGGCACCAGGTTAGAGAAAAAGATGGGACATCCTGAGTTCCAAGCAATGGCAAAATAAAGAGAATGTCAAGCAGAGTTGGAAGAGTCAGGTGAGGAGTGAAGACAGTAAACAGACACGTCACAACACAGGTCAGTCCAACACTGCACCCAGCCTTAAACCCAGCAATGGCACTAACATATGTCTCCTGGGACAGCATGGTGACTGCCCTTTATGACACTGTCCTAAAAACACTCTGAATGACCACCCGCCCCAATGTCCTAAATTTACCTTTCATTAAGACTGTATCATCCACCAATTTCATTAAATCTTTTAAAATGTACTTTCTTTTATACTTGGTTGAACATTTTGGGATATTAAGTTTTCATATTTCTATTTTACCAAATGAAGTTGATTTTCTCTTTGCAACACCCAGATACCCCAGAATCCTAGCATCAAACGATGATAACACACGACTGCCATTCTGTTAACTTCAGTTGTCGCCTCCTTTGTCCTTACCTTTCTGCACTGAAGAACATATGGGAAACCCTGGGAGGCACCATTACATACCATGATTTCCTTCTCTAGGCATTTCCTCAGCTTTCATGTGTTTTTAATTTTTTTTATTTTAAAGATTTAATTTATTTTTAGAACGCGGGGGAGGAAGGAAGAGAGGGAGAGAAACATTAGTGTGTGCTTGCCTCTTGCGTGTCCCCTACTTGGGACCTGGCCCACAACCCAGGCATGTGCCCTGAGTGGGAATCCAACTGGCAGCCCTCTGGTTCACAGGCCAGCACTCAGTCCACTGAGCGACATCAGCCAGGGCCACATTAATGTATTTTTTAGAAGTGAAATGGTCACGCATTCCCAGTGTGATTCTATATAAAGGTTAAGATTATGCTGTTTCTAATGTCCTCTTTAAAGAGGAATAGCATGTTGCTAGTCACTTTGAATAAAGAAACATGTTACCATTTTTGGCAACCAATGATGACTCTAGATTTTATTCTTAACCATTACTAATAACCAGAAATGAGTATAACATCTTAGTTTATTTTTTTCCAACTGCTTCATTGACTCATTTGCATTCCCATGTAAGAGATTCCTACAGATTATCATCTTGAGCTTGGAAATTTTCCCCGCAGAAAATGGTTTTTTTTTTTGCAAATCTAGAAATTATATACCTCATTACCCTCTTTCAGGATCTTAGGAAAATACCCCATTAGTAAGCAAGCTCAATTGAGAAGTAACTTCTCCCATTCCAACTTGTTTTAAGCCACTTCTCTATTTACAACTCTCCTATATATCCATAATAGCCCAATTGTATTCTGATTTTCCCTAAAGGCCTTTGATATAAAATTTTACCAAAAGAAACACACACATAAATAATTCAATATATATCTAATGGGTTCATACATAAGTAGTCAAAATACTAAAATACGCATGGAAGTATCTGGCTTGTAGGTATCTCTACCAAAAAGGCTGGGGGTGGGGTGCATTAAAGTATGGGTCTTTGGTTGAAATGTAAAACAAACAAAAAAGCCAGCTCTGTAAATAAACTATTTTGATTAAGTTTCCCTAAAAAATCCTTTCCAAACCTCCCAAAATGCTTATTCAAAGTTTAAATTATGCCCACTAGTTCCCTCTTTTGTGTTCTTTCTTTTCCTGCTTAATCGCTGTTGCCTGCACTGAGTGCAGAGACTACAAACTCCAACAAAAGAATCGATAACCTAAGGATGAAGAAACGCAGGATCCCAGAAGCTGGGTTGTTTAACTTCCTCAAGTGGAATCCTGGAAAAACTACTCATTAGGGAGTTTGGAGCCAATAAACACAATTTCTATTTTCCTTTGTTTAAAGGTGAATTTAGTCCCAGTCTCATTTAATCCTAGAAAAATCCTTCACTTAAAGGCAGCTCAGGAGGTTTTCCCGGTATACACTCAGATGCTGACATTCGGAGGTAACGCACCAGAGTGAAGCAGTGAACCGGAAAACCCGCCCTGGAATGCAGATCACCTGCATCCTTCCTAGCAGCCCGGGAATGTCCCCAAGGCTCACGGTTTATGAGCCAGAACAGGTCTTGCATTTAAGGGCTCTTCCGGTTCCCATCAAAACTCAAATAGCTTCTGAAAATAAGTCAATCACTCTCCATAATAGTCACTGATCTCAAAAAGGGTAAAGGCTGTCTAAGTATCAGCACACACCAGTCTGATTAAGTAGTATTCCAGGAAGACAGTCAACATTAACGAAATGAAAACCCAAATCATAATACACGGAGTGTATGTTGTAAACTGGAAATTTCTCCTCCACTTATTTTTTTCTTAAATGTCAGGTCGACTGACTTTCTTGGTGCACCTGAATATATAACCTTCTCTATTTGTATATTTCTGCCTCAAACCTGGCATGGTAAACATTTACAAGAGGTAACTACGTAACAGGTGCAGCCATTCTGATCTCCCTTGACAGAGTCTACCGATCTTTGGGTTTTAAGGACAAGCGAAATAATCCGGGGGGGGGGGGGGGCGCGACAGGTGCTCAAACTGGCAATAATCAGAATGAAATTATTGTGAAGAAATGTTCAGTGGAGATCATTTCTAGACAGGCAGAGGGCTAGTCAATCAGAAAGTCAGCAAATAGTTACTGAACACCTATGTGCCAGGTCCTATGCTAGGTACTGGGAATTCAGTAACAAACAAAACAGATCATTGTCTTCATGGACCTTATAACCTAGGGTCCTAGGAAGGTAGGCAGCACCCCATCCAGTGCAAACTGTCCACCTGAGGTGAGGGAGTGCCAAGCATTGTCTACCACAACATACTGGAGTTCACAAGACGGGTCATTGTGCTGGGACGAGGGCAGATAAAAAAATTTTTTTTTAATTCCTCAGGTTTCTAGTGCCTCTCGGTTCCTGCTACGTGGAGGAGCAGACAGATAGGAAAGCATTTCCACCGGGGTCATGAATTAGCCCCTTCACATGGGCGAGGCTGGAGAAGGAAAGGAGGCGCCCTTCAGCGGTGCCTGTACCCAGGGCTGGGGATACAAAAAGGACGCAAACTGAGTCTAGGGGTAACTTCAGTCAGTCTCCGTCTTACTTTTCCTACTAAATGTTCAGTGCTGTGGACCTCACTGAAAATCAATCAACTCTTCTAAAAAGTTTTTACTTCTACAGAGTAAAAACTCTGTAGGGACTTAGGTGAAGGACCTGGGCCCACAAGGGAGAAAAGGGGTCGAGAGAGAGCGAGAGCGAGCGCCACAGCTTGAGAGAAGAAATGACCCGCAGCCGAAAGGACAGAGAAGTGATTTGGAACCATAGCCAGCTCAGGGGGCCGGCAACGCCCAGAGCAGACCCGTTCACTTTCTCTTCGCCTTAGTTTCCTCATCTGAAAAACAGGCATACTATCGGTAACTATTTCACAGAGTGGTCGTGAACTACGGGTATCAATGGAAGTAAACGCTTAACAGTGTTTGGCATATAGTTAAGTGCTCAATAAACGTTCCCTATTACTATCACTAATGCAATAGGATCCATGAGCTCATCTTCAGGGAGAGCACTTGGTAGGGGTGTTAGGCGCCGTGGAGACCATATCCCTCTCTACAGGCAGAATTAGGCTCCAGGACAGAGATATCGCAAGGGTCAGAATGAATGGTCGGAGCTGAAGACAAAAAGCAAGCAAACAGTCTGAGAGTGTTTCAAGAAAGAAAAAGTACTAGGGATCCACGCATTACTGAAAGGTCCTGGGTCTGAGTGGTAGAAAAACCCCTATGGCAGTTAGAAACACAATAGAATTCAACTAGAATAAAAGGGTCTTTTTCTGTTCATTTACTTTGTTGGTTTTTGGACTGTTTTGAGAGCAGCTCGATTATCTTGAAAAGAAGCTAAGAAAGTATGTATTATTTACATTTCCACAAATTATTTTAGAAAGAGGGGGTGGGGGGCTGGATCAAGACAGAGCTAAGCTCATGAGGGAGTTAAAACGACAGAGGGAACCCCGTCCGTGTTTTCTTTAAAGCTCAATCTAGTCAGATGCTCTACATAGTCCACCTACCTGTAAGCGTGTGTCTATTCTCTTCAATGCTTCTCGTGAAGCCTTCTGGCATCCACTCAAGAAGAGCAGTCTGAATGTGTAAGTGCAGTGGTCTCAGTAACTTATTGCATTGGCCAAAAAGTCCCTTTAGTTTTTTCCATAAAATAAAAGACACATTTTTCAGTTTCACCAACAACTTTATTGATTTGGATATTTTGTGTATGTCGGCTATCTCCCGCCACTGGCTTCTAATGGGTAGAGGCCAGGGGTGCTGCTAAACATCTTCCAATGCATAAGACGGTCCCACAGCCAAGAACTGTTTGGCCAAAATGTCAATAGTACCAAGAAACTTCACAAACCACCCTTGACACATTTGATCAGTCACAGCACCTTCTCCATACACTATGCAAATCCCTTTTTTGCATTTTGGTTGTGTTTTTACCTTTCTTGAAATAATAAAGTATAATATGCTGAAAATGTTACAAATCCTCTTCCATCTTCAACATTAAAATGGCTGCACAAAAATTCACCAATTTTAATGTGCTGTTTTTTTTTAATGCCCACTGATATGACAGCTGTCAAAATACAATCTAACAAACTTGTTTCAAGTGAAGTTAAAGACAACTAAGCACTACTAGCGCCATCGTATGGAAAAAAACTAAACGAACTTTTTGGCCAGCCCAATACTATGAGAGGACACACGGAGACAAAAGAAAGCCTATATTCTGGAGGCCTCCACACGTCTGAGATCTAACCCTCAGACATCATGCCCACTTCAAATAGTAACTATAAATGAAGGGAACTGGCAGTCAACTATTTACCATAGAAAGTTCATAAACAAAATACAAAGCATGAGTTCTAGTTTTAATCGTAGGAGACAGGTGGTTGGTCAGGTCTAAGAAAGTAAATAATGATCCACTGAAAGCAGAACCAAAACTGTTACTTACCAAATATCTTCAGGCCAGCCATACTTTATTAGATCCTCATCTACAGGGAGATACAAGAGAACAAAGAAAAGGTAAAAAACAAAACAAAGCTGTCAAATGAAGATATGCCAGAGTTTTAGATAATTGGAAAGGAGAGGAGTATCAATCCTTTCCACAACTTCTTTCCCCTTCCTTAATGAAGAAAAGAGTAATTCAGAGAGGCTTTGATGCTTAAAAATTCTGCAAAAATAGTTTTTAAAATTGGGCAATTATAATTGTTATAATCTTTTATAATAATACTTATAATCTAAAGTTCAAACATATCCCTATTTAAAGCTATTGAAAACGACAAATCAGGGTAGCTGAGGTTAGATAATGTCTTAGAAAATTCATTCACTATTAAATGTTAAAATTGTTTTGTTAAAGTTTTACAAATAATAGATTACATTTTACTTCTTTTAAAAAAAACACTGAATTTTAAAGTTGTAGGAAATTAGGGAATAAAACAAACACCAGAAGTATAAAAAAAATAAAAACTGCCTAAAATAAGATAGAGTAGAAGTAGGTATTGGAAAGGATGGGGTAGGGAACTGATTTTTTTTATTACAAGCATTCTGTTGAATTTTTAAATTAAAAATTGATGTTAGAGAGAGTAGAAGGGAGAGAAACAATGATTTCTTGTTCCACTCATTTATGCATTCATTAGTTGACTCTTGTATGTACCCTGACTGGAGATCGAATCCGTAACCTTGGCGTGAGTCAATGCTCTAACCAACTGAGCTACCTGGCCAGGGCACTATTAGAATTTTAAAACTCTGTATGTTAGGTAAAAACAAAATAAGATTTTTAAAAGTTCTTTGGAAACAATGACAACTTAATGCTGTCACATGGATAAACTCACTAATGTTGACACTTGGGTTGTTTCCAATTCTAAATACTTCAATAAATATTTTTAAATAAAATGTCCATGTTCCTGATTATTCCTTTAAGGTGTATTTCTAAAAGGTGAGTATTCAAAATTTATGCACATTTTTAAGGCTAATAATATATCACCACAGAAAGGTTATATCCATATACACAGTGTGGGGCAAAAGTAGGTTTACAGTTGCTCGTACGGTATGGAAAATAATACAATAATTAATAAATAATACAAGAATAAACCCTGTGTTTTGCCTACTCATAACTGTAAACCTACTTTTGTCCTGCCCTGTACTTCTATTAGCCATATGAATAATTAGTAACTAATTATATTTACTACAGAAGCATTATTTAAAGTATCAGACACAGCCCCGGTTGATGTAGCTCAGTCGATTGAGTGCCAGCCTGCAAAACAAAGGGTCACAGGTTCAATTCCCAGTCGGGGCACATGTTTGGATTGCAGGTCAGGTCCCTGGTAGGGGGCACGTGAGAAGCAACCACACATTGATGTTTCTCTCTCTCTCCTTCTCCCTCCCTTCCCCTCTCTCTAAAAATAAATAAATAAAATATTAAAAAGAAGTATTAGACAAAAAGCTAAAAATTGTAAACAAAATAATACATATATGATGATTTAAAATGTACCCAAGAAAGTATAACCTATTTATGGGGTATTTATTTCCCAGAAAAGCAAAAGGATGATAAGTCTTGAATGAGGGTACTCTTATCAACTGCAGACACCATGAGTTTTCAGGGGCTTTCCACTAACTTAAGTGGGAAGCTGAGCAAATGGCCAACAGGTAGGTAATCAGAACAAGTAAAGGGAAATCTAAAAACCTCTTCTCAGGGAATGTTTGGCTCCCTGGTGACACCTGCTGACTAATAAAAGGAACACTCCAGAAGGCTTTTTAGTGAAAAGTAATTCAATTAGAAATTCATTTATATTCCATCTTGCCCTTAGTCTGAAGTCATCGAGGCTATTAGAAGTAAGTGTGATGTGCAAGGGGCACTAGAGGGCGGGGTGCTGTAAAAATGCCGCGCCTTTCCTACAGAGCAGCGATGCAGATCGGTGCCTCCAAATGGCTCCAAGAGTTCTTGAGGAAAAAGCATTCTATAGATTTTTCCTATATATATTTTAATGACAACAAAACGCCACTCCAGTGGACTCTAGAGAACCTAGATTTACACATGTAGATATAGATTCTGTATCTAGATTTATATTTGTAGATATAAATTCCTCCAAAGAACATTTAAAGATTCCCTGCACCCCCCAAAATTAAAAAACAATAAAACATAAAAGATTCCAACATCCTAATCTACTCCTCTACAAAGCCTTATCAGCTTTCCCTAATCAAATTTTCTCTCTCTGCCTCCTCCATTTCCACAGTATTTGCTATTAATATTAATGTATTTTGCCCATACTTAAAAAAAAATTAATTTAGTCATTTTTAGAGTGAGGGGAAGGGAGAGAGAAAGAGAGGGAGAGAAACATCAATGTGCAAGAGATACATCAATTGGTTGGTCGCCTCCTGCACGCCCCCAACTGGGGACCTGGCCCACAACCCAGGCGTGTGCCCTGACAGGGAATTGAACTGGTGATCTTCTGGTTTGCAGGCTGCACTCAATTCACTGAGCCAGAGCTGCCAATACTTTTTTATAAACTTTATTTTTTTAAAACGATGGTTCACAGCAAAACTGACCCATACTTGTTTTAGTGTGTGCCTTCTCCTAAATACTGTGAAAACACAAGACTAAATCTTCCTCACTGGATACTCACAGAGGCTGGCACAAACAGACCCAGCAAATAGTAAACTAAAATGGAAGGATTAAGAGACATGGTGGGAATGTCTCACAGGCACAGCTGCCTCAGGTCAGTCAGCACCACTGGTAGCCTGTCAGTCTCAACCAGAATCTAGACAGCTCTTCATTGTGGGCACACAAAAAGCCCGTTCCCGGGCCCTACCCGCACCAGGAGCTGGGTAGTGCACAGCCCGCACGGCCTCACAGAACGGCTGAACTTTAGGTGCTTCTCAGTGACCTCAGTCCTGGACTCGCACACGTGGTGTGGTGGCAAGGAGAGCAGACGTGGTCGGGTCTGAATCTGTATCTGCTGCAGATACAACTATGGCGCTTAGAAGTGTGCCTTGCTATTCAACGTAACGTGGGAAGGCGGCATGCCCTCTCAGCTGCACCCATCGGCAGGGTGCTGAGAGAAAAATACGTATTACCTATGACAATTTACGGGTTACGAGGAGAAATATAAAACTCTAGTATTGATATATTAAAAACAGCTTCTCCATTAAGTCACACCTGGAATCGATGTCATAAATTCATTAAAAGGAAAAACTGTTTAAATGAGTTACATTATTCTGTTTTGTTTTTTTCTCTGGGCTAGGATGTGATAGTCTTGCTTATACTGATTCTGCTTTACAGCAACCATGTTACAGCAAGGTTATAAACTGCTTATATAGATCTGAATTATAACTATACTTATGTAACAATTACATGTCATGTTATTATATATGCTATATTATTATATGCATATACAGTATTTTAAATACAAGTACACATATAAGTAACTACATTACAGCTCTTTGACATCTTTTAATTTGTGGCTTTATTTATTTCATTATAGTCAAATGTCTCATACTGAAGAATGTATACTTGCCTCTTTTAAAGGATCAAGTTTAAACTGTTGTCAGTTTCAAAGTGCACCTAAAACAGGCACTGGTGGTTTTAGAAAAGGGAAAAACCCTGCAATGCCTGGAAGCGAAAGGTGACTGTAGTGTGTCACCCAGCTGTCAGACCACTGAGGCAGAGCCATCCAGCCCTGGAGTGTTCCCGGTGCGGGAGGGAGGCGGCTCTGGGCGGCGAAGGCGGCTCCAGTGATGGTAACTACTACTAGCTGGGTGCCCACTAGGGCCCAGGCACTTTACCCAGGCTCCTTCACCAACCTTCCCAACCCTGCAGGGTAAGTACCATCCATGGCCTTCTTACCTCTAAGAAATCTGAGGTTCAAAGAGGTTAAGTAACTACAGCTAGTTTGCAAAAGAGCTGGGATTTTAACCCAGACTGGCCTGATTTAGGAGCTGTCTCTTCCAACATGTTACGCCACCCTGTGAGATAGGAAGCTGTGCTTCCCAAGCTTGAAGAAGAGTAATTCTGGCACTTTCTCCAAGAGCTCTTACTACTGCTATTCTTTTCTCCTTCATCTCAGTGCTCCACACTCTGAGGGTCGGCGCTGCCAACCCTCTGCTCTCCTGGTCGAGAAAGCTGAGCTCCACTTTTGTCTCTCTCCTCATTCCTGCGGTCAAAAAGGTTACCCCCTCAAGTAACGTTTTTATTTTTAAATTTAGTTCAGATTCATCAGTGTGTCAAAAATTAATTTGGCAGGCTGAGACTAGCTTTTAAAACATGAAATAAAACAGAAAATAGACAGTACAGCAAACGATACGGGGATTTTTGTTTTCTTTTTATGAATTTGTATACTAACTATATGATTGTGTACACAGTATGAAATAATGTATTTCATTCTGAAAACAATGGTCAGCAAGTTAGATAAAAACTATTAACATTCCATGACTTAAAAGAGCCATCTTCAGCCTCAGAAAACCAACAGATATGTTTCCACTAATCTTAAATGTAGTAAAAATGTGCAGACAATGATCTTTTCAGAGTCCAAGTCACAGATTATTTTTATTTGATCTAAATTGGCAATGGTTAACCTCTGGTTCATATCAACCTAAATCAAATGACACCATAAAACTTTCATAAAGTAAGCTTCTAATGAGCAAAAGGTGGTCCAATTAGCTCAAATATCATCTGATATAACTAAATTTTAGGCAAGTTAATCCCCTGGAGTTCTTTAGAATGTGTTAGTAGTAGTAAGTTGAAAACTCACATCCAACAAACCATAGAGGGAAAAGGCAATTAACACTTACCTTCTGGAAATTTCAAAATCAAATGCTTTAGAAAACTTACTTTCATATTTATCCTTTCCCATGTAAATAGTGTAAGCAGATGAGTTAACTAAGACAAAACAAAAATAAAAAGTAGTTAGATAATTTCATCACCAAAAGTGTTTCATGGGAAAAACAAGTAACAAATGCTTAGCTTTGGGGTTGGCAAAAAAACATGGCCCATAGGTCAAAGCGAGCCGTGTTTTTGGACAGCCCTTGAGTTAAAAATGATATTTAATGGTCAGCAGGTTGAAAAAAAGCAAAACAAGGAAGAACAAGCTATAGATATGTGGCTCACAAATCTAAAATATTTACTATCTGGCCCAAACAGAAAAAGTTTTCTGACTCTTATTTAAAAAAAAAAAAAAAAAAAGCTACTTTCCTACTTTCCTGGATAAAGTTCAATGCAATTCCAGTTCAGTCCTATATATTGTCTTCTTCAAAAGAATTTTCAAAAAAGAAAAATCCAACCTTCACCTCAATCATTTAAAAATAGGCTCCTAGACTTAGCCAAGTTTTATTTTTCTTAATTTTATTTAGCCAATATAAAATTATATTCCAGGTGTGCTGCAAATTATAAGGGGGTGCCTGTCCCACTTGGGAGAAACATGGCTCTTAAACTTCTAAATCAGTGGCTCTGAACCCTGATTACATATTAGAATCCCCTAATGATGCAACCAGGTCCACTAAGACTAACCAAATCCTAATCTCTGGAGGACAGGCACTGGTCCTCCAAGTGATTCTAATGTTAAGTGAGGGTTAGGGGCCACTGTCCTAAATCAAACTGAATATTCTTCAGTTTCGGTATGGCTTACATTAGGAATGACATTTACTTTACTGACATAGTGTGTTTTAACGTGGGCATGCGCCATCTGGAGTCAAACAAAAAGTTGAGTTTCCTAGTTGGAATTCTAACTGGATAATGGGTTTCCAAGATTGTCTACCAAACGAATCTGACACCATCTGAATCTAATCTCCTGAATTAATAGTCAATGGGGTTTCGGTCTGTAATGCCTGACAGATGGGTGCAAGGTTGGTCTGGGCAGTCTGTTGGCTGTCACTCCCCAGCACAGAACTACCACACAGCAGCGGAACTCTGAAGGCCAGGGAGCAAGCACTCTTTCATTATAAATTCTAAAACTCGGGATTGCCTGTACTTTCAGTGATGAGACATTCCTTAAATTATCAATTGTAGTTGCCTCTCTTCGGGAGGGAAAACTCCTAGTTCCTTCGATTAGCAGTTATAATGACTACAGCCCACAATTACTTGGAAGTCGTTGAGAGAAATCTCAAAATGAATGTTTGCATTGACTAGTTGACAGAAATACTTACCTATAATTGAGCATTCTATTAGCTTCCTAAGGCCTTAGCATAGCATATAACAAATGCCAAAAGTGCAGGAATAACACTAAAAAGTATTTCAGATTCTCTGTGCACAATCTGGCGATATTATATGTGTATACCTTTCTGATCTTATAATGTCACTGCTAGAAGTATATTCTACTAATTAAATATTCCATCTCGCAATGATGTTCTTTTCTCAACCTAAACACTAATTAAGACTGGTTAAACACATTATGGTACACCCTTAAACAAAATGCCATGTACCCATTAAAAAGAAAGGGCTACAGTATTCTTGTGTATCTATATACAGTAAGATTCAATTTGTAAAAAATAAATGAATATGTAATTGAGTACGCATATGCATGTTTATATACATATTTTTAATATATGCACCCATTTTCTTTATATGTATGGAAGGCTATACATCTGTTAACTATAATTATCTTAGCTAGCTTGCTCACAAAATATACAGGTGGTTTTTGCAACCAGAACAAAAGTGATTTTTTTAAATGATTAAAATAAAACAAAGCTGTCCCTGTGTAGGCCAAGTCATCTAACTTACAGCCAAGAGAATGACAGGCAATTGTTTGGATGGTTGACCTACAAAATGAGGTGATTAAGAACATAACTGCTACAAACCCAAACTGGGGGGCATTTTACAAAATAATTCTTCAACTAACAGCATCATGAAAGACAAAGACTGAGCAAATGTTCTAGATAAGAATAGGCTAAAGGGTCTCTCCTAATGATCTGTAATTTTCCTTTGTTATAAATATATTAGGACACTGAGTAAAAGCTGATTAGATAATAGTACTGTTGCAATGTTAATTTCCTAATTTTGATAATGAAGGATGGTTTTTAATAAGAGAATATCCTTAATTTTAAGAAAAAAAATACTTAAGTATTTAGGGGTAAATTGCAACTTACTAACAAACAGTTCAGGAAAAAAATTGTGTGTATGGTAAGGGGAGAGAGAGAGAAGGGGAGAGAGGGAGAAGAGTGAAAAAACAATGGAAAATTAAAATAAGGCAGTTGTTAGAATTTGGTCAGAAAAGGTACAATGTTAGAATTTGGGGAATCTAAGAGAAGGATATAAAGGAAGTCTTTTATTTTTCCTGTAACTTTTCTGAAAGACGGAAATTATGTTAAAACTAAAAAGAGCATGATTGCTGAGCAAGTATTCTGAATTAAGCTCCTGTCCATGTTACAGAGATAAAGAAGAAAAAAAAAACTGAATTATTTTAGTATTTTTGTTATTCTCGCTGAAGTAACGGGGCTGATTAGTAGAACAGTTATCTTGAAGACAAGGTGACTGAGGCATGGCCACTGACCCAACTTTAGAGGTGCGTAAGAATTTCATAATTTACAGGACAATCTATCCTAAGATAGATGCTATTAAGAGGTACTTCTTAATGAGCAAAGTGCAGGTATTTTGTGTTTCTATAAAACATATGGTCTTGAATTTGACACTGGAAATACAATAAAGCTAATGTTTTATTATATTATTATGAGAAAACATGAAAGAATGGAATTGAACAGATTTTAGTCAGAGATACTAATCTTAAGACAAAAGGAAAGCAAAAACTTTCTATTCAGATTTTCTCCCCATTTTTTTAAAAAAAGGTTTTAGGCTATAACCACTTGGTTGAAAGCTTGGCTATCTATACAAGGTCATTTCCTGACGATTCTGCAATTCCAGTTGTTTTCTGTACTGGAATATACAGTTTTACTACTATTTTACAGGAAAAGTTATTTTTTCCCCCCACTAACTTTGCAATTTCAAGAGATTTGCTGCACAAGGGCAGTTTTATTAGACTTAGAGGCTAAATATTTCCCAAATAGGAAGCAGTTATGACATTATAATGGAAGCCAATGAGAAAAATATGATCCACAAATCTGCTGAAGCACTCTGTTCTATTAAGGACACCTGTATGTGTATGACTAGGGCTCAAAAAATTTAGAATAGCTAAAGCAACTAGTATAAAATACATTTAGTGCTTACATACCCTCCCTGTACTTTTTATTCCCTTTTGCGCTTGTATAGATAGATATCTATGTTGTTGGGGACTTTCAGGAGTAGACAAGCTACAAAGAGATGCTCAAGTTATCTTATGATGGAGCAAAACAGGAGGAAGGACTAAAGATGCTATCGGGGGCCTAAAATGATTTTTCAGGCTAGTTTGAATTTTGTTTCTAGTGATTTTAATAATATGGGTAAGACAAACCAAAACTTCAGAGGCAGAGGAATATTAGCATATGGCACACTGTGGAAGTCTAAACCACGGAGAGAAAAAAAGAGATGTAACAGTGTGATTGCGTGGGAGGGGTGGGAAGTGGAGGTCTGTGAGTTAAAACATCTCTGGGCCTCAATGTTCTCACCTCTAAAGATAAAGTACCACTCTATTCAAACCCACACAAACAACATGGAGTTCACCTTTAACAAGCAAGCAGAGACAACAGCAATATAAGAGTGTCTTAAAACTAAGTAAAAAGCAAAAACAAACATTTGTTTACTCAACGAACATCAACTGAGGGACTATTATGAGCCAGGCACTATGCTAGGGGAAGCAAGATAAAGAGATCCTGTCCCTGCCTTCAAGGGGTTTACACTCTATAGCAGAGAGCGTTTAATGCCACTAAGCGCAATACCAAGATACACATGGAGTGTTAAGAGGGTCCCTGAAAAGGTACACCTAAGCAATCCCTGGGTGGAAGGTAGGTCGGGAAAGGCATTTGAAAAAGATGTGCAAAAGCTGTCTTTAGGGTGTAAGCAGTTAACCGGGGGCTGATTCTAGCAGAGAGATCATAAGCAGAGAAACCAAGTCTACACACAGTTTTTCCTGGGAACTAAAAGCACCCTTTCTTTGACTGCCAATGACAAATCAGAAACATCATCATACGTCACTTTTCAAGATCTGGGACATCAAGTCCCAGTGAGTGGCTTTCTTACCATTCTAAGGTCTTTCACGCTGTTGCATCCAGACCCTACAACCCTTTCCTAGAAAGGTAAGGCGTACTTCCCGTACAGCAGAGTTGTTGGCAGGTGTCTCCTTTGTTTATCAAAGTGCCTAATTACCAGGACACAGCGAGAATAAAGACCACGGATGGGGGGATGAAATGGGGTGTGAAGAAGCCCACAAACTGCCCAATTCCAGGTAACGACGGTAAGCCTTCCCGACTGAGGCAAGAGAACTCCCGGATGCAAAGACGGCAGAAGGGACAGTCCCTCCGACCCCCCACCCCCCGCGGGCCCGGACGAGGGGACACTGGGTGACCACCGGCGGAACGAGGGAGAGGACCGAGACGGAGCGGGAAGAGGAGCCCAACGCGAAGGAGACGCTTTAGGACGAGGTCCGAGCTCCGCGGCGGCTTGGGGCGCCCCGGCTTTAGAAACGCACCGTGGAGCGGGGACCCCGAGGTCGTGGCGCTCACTCACCGCTGCTGCTGGTGAAGTAGAACACCATGATCTCCGCCGCGGCGCAGCGACCCCAGCGCGGAGCAGCAGCGCCCAACTCTTGAAGAGCAGTACACCGGACGCGGAGGCCGCCGGCTTCCTGGAGCGCCTGCGCGCACTTCCGGCGGGTGTTGGATGGCGTCATAACGCGGGCGGTCCGTGCCATCTTTCCTTCTGGCGAGGAGGCGGTGTTGGCGGGCTGGGGTGTGTCGTGGCCTAGAGGATGGGGCCCTGTCAGCTGCTGGTTGGAAAGCATGGGCGTGGGGGGTGGGGGGGAACAACCATCTTCCTTTTTTTAACTGAATTTATTGGGGTAACATTGGTTTGTAAAATTATATTGTTTTTCAGGTGTACAATTCTATAATACATCGTCAGTATATTGTGCGTTCACCAACCCAACTAAGTCTCCTTCCATCACCTTTTATTACCCACTCTATCCTCTTCTACCTCCCTCCACCCTGCGTGAAACTCCATCTTAAAAGAAAAATGACATTGACTGGAACCTCCACCCAGCGGGTGGTTAAGTCCTGAGGCTTTTTTGTTGGTATTATTTGCTTCCCTACACCCTCTGAAGGGCTCCCGGAGAGCATAAACGGTGTGCCTTTTTCACAGTTGAGTATTCACTGAGCCAATCGTTCTACTAGACACTTTCGTAGTTCATTAAATTTTGAAAGAACCCACATTCCTCTATTCTCATTCTAGCTCCACCACTTGTAAGGCACACATTTACATACATTGTTTTTCACCTATCTCATCTGCAAAATAAAGATGAGTAGAGCAGCTAATTCATAGATTATTTTGCTAGCATTAAGTAAATTAATAGGAGGAAAGGGTTAGAACATATCACTCAAGTGAATTGTTAGTGATACTCCCCAGAGGCAACATGCGTCTGGGATTTGGACTAAGGCTGTTCTGGGTTTATGATCTGCTAATTGTTAACTGTGAGACTCAACCAGTTTCAAACCTGCGAATCTCCGAATCTCCGAGATCTTCCTGCTGTAAAGCAGTAATAATCTCACTCCAGTAAAGCTCACACAGTATTTCGCTTTGACTTACTTCTCTTATTTCATTCTGACTGCATTCTAGGAAGTTAAGTGCATCACTTAAATTTATTTACAGCTAAAAATGTTCCCTTGCAGAAGATAAGCGTTTAAACTTGGTATGAATTAATCAGGCTAGTTAAAGGGGAAAGTGTATCAGGAGGTGGTTATGTAACAGGGTCCAGCCAGGGACACCGCAACCCCCTCCAAAGGGGGATTGGTAACCGTGTCCAGAATGTGAGGTATCCCAGAAAAATATAGGATATTCTCCCTTCCCCACCCCAACGCAGGCCACCATGGGGAAAGGAGGGCCTTTCAGAGTTACTTTGCATAGCAACAGGCCAACTTCGGACCTGTCAAGGAGCAAGGCTATTGAGAGTTATTTTGCATGTCAATAACGGTAAAACAGCTTCATTTCTCCTGTGCAAAGACGGTTATTTTGCATATCAACGAGCCTAACCAGGAAGGTTTGCTTAACTGAAAACCTAGGAGGGAACTGAGAAGTTCCCCCAGTTAGAGCGCCTGCGCATGAGACCTGAGAGATGGTTCTCCCCACACCAGGGGGACAATATGAAGACCAAGCGGGAAGGAAAGGGGAGAAAAGATTCTTGCTAGTGGGCCGTGTGAAGGTGTCACGTGGGTTTTGGATTAGGAACTAGAGTGCGGCGACACAGCTGATGGTGCTGGGCACTGGGAGAGGCCTGCCTAGCCGAGCACCAGCCACATGTTCTCTTCCTCCTGAAGGACCCTGCGCCTGACCGGCCTGTCTGGCCTGACTAGGCAAAGGGTGGAAAGGCAAGCAGGACTGCATGTGTCGGTGGATGTTTTAAAGGGATTTTGAGATTTATTGGCGACATTTAGCCATTATTCAAAACCTGTATAACTTTTGAATAAATAGTTCCTTTCCTTTTCACCAAACTCTGGCATTGAAAGCCATAATTTCTAAGGGCGGCAGGCAAAGAACCTAGAACAGAGGGACCTCAGGGAAAGCGGGGGCATTGTTTCGCTAATAGTATGAGTCCCCCACAAAACCGGTCCACATTCGGTAACAGTTACACAAAGATAAAAGCCATAGCTAACAACCAATGTACTTTAGGAATGTTCCAGCTCCCCAAAGCAAGAACCTAGTAATGGCTGATAAACAGTAGTTGTTTACAGGCCCTTGGTTTTATTCTCCGTAAAATGGGAATAATACCTACCTCTTAGGTTGTGGTGAGGAGTAAATGAATTAAAACGTGTAAAGCTCGCAAGAATGCATATAGCAGATATTAGTGCCATGATTTATTTTTTTAAGTTTAAGTTGAAAAATAAAAATGTAAGCTAGAAACCTAACATACTACTAATAAAAAACAGTTAAACTAACGCCAAAGACTCAAATTTGAAGTATTACTGCCTCCAGAACCTCGAGAGGCTACTTTACAAAAACATCTTACACCAAGTGACCCCAGAATGTCCAAGAAGCGGTCTTTAGTCTACGGAAAACTACAACTCCCAGAACGCACCTAAACAAGGACCGGGGAATGGACCCCGGCGGGGCCGCAAGGGATTATGGATGGCATGGTTCCCAGAGAAGAGAGCTTTTGGCCTCCCAAGGGCGGGAGAATCTTGGAGACCGCCTCTTGGGTGGGCGGGGCAATGGCTGCTATGCGACCAATCATCGAGCCAGCTTCTGGAAGCGCAGAGAAGTGGCGAATCAAAACGCAGCAGCTTCAGCCTTGCCGGGCGCGCGATAATTTGAATACAGTGGCGGAGCAACTGGCTTGACTGAGAAGAGGTCGCGGGCTCAGAGGCGCAGGTAATTGCTGCACCGGGCTGAGGCGTGGGTTGGAGAACGGGCGATTCTGCAGAACGTGGTGAGGGCGAATGTCAAGGACCGAAGCCACCAACCGGTTCTCCGCACTTCCAGGTCACCTGGTTACTATTTTCCTGGCGGCGGAGTTTTCTTCTCTTTTCGCTCTGCAAGGTATTCTTTTCCTCCTTCAGCCTTAGAAGGGTCGTCCCTTAAGCCGCAGTTGACATTAATTCCCAGATACCCTGGTCTTTCTGTTTAACTTTGAAATCACACTTGTGTCATTTTTCAAAATATACCTGGTCCGAAGGAAGGGGAAGGGGAAACTTTTATTGGGCAACATGCCATCTGCTCGAGTCTGAGGTGCATGATTTTTAATTGTCAGCAGCCTAAGGAGGTCAGGGTATTTTGTAAAAGGAAACAAACGGCTTGGTTGAGGCTCTTCGGCAAGTAAAACAGGAGACTATTTCTTGCTGTGTACTCTGATGAAAGTTAGCAAACCTTCATTGCATATACAGACTATTGAAAAGCAGTTACATGGACAAGAAAATGTGTTAAATGGAATATTCAGGAAGTGTCGATGGTATAGAGGCATAAGACAGCATCTAACAGTGGTAGGGCCGGGGTGAGGGCAATGGCAAGGAAGTCGCTGCAGAAGACAAGAGTGTTTAAACTTGGTGTGAATTAGTCGGGCTAATTAAAGGGGACAGTGTGCCTTAAAATAGGGTAAAAAAAATACTTCCTTCTTGGTAGGATCATTTTCCAGCTTGAAACATATTTGCTAGCCTTGCTTTTATTTACTGTTCCAATTGCTACCATAATGTAGTGTTTTTCCTTTTTTTTACCTTCATCGTTTAAATTTTTATTGAAGTTATTTGCTTAATAAAAAACCTTTTCTTGGGTCTTTATGGACCATCACCCATACGAAAACTAATTCACACTTTGAAGGTATAATTTTGATACAGTGATTTCTATGTACATTGGATGAATTTGGTTATTATAATTGTCCTGTTGCTTTTAGGAGCTCAGAGGTGTTAAGAAGATGTCAGCTTTTACTCCAAGGAAAAGGAAGCAGGATTCTTTGAGCTGTGACAAGTGAGTCTCATCTTACGGGTAGAAACTCTTAAAAAAGAAAAAATTCACCTTCCTGTCTTTCTTACCTTCTCTCTTCTATTTCTTGAAATTTCCATTCTTTCATTGGCTATAGTAATATTTTATATTCTAATTCTAGTCTAGAAATACTGTAAGCTTTCAAAATTAATTATTTACAGCTTTTGCAGGGAATCAGAGAAAGCTGTTTACTATGGCTTCGAAATGTATGTCACATCTTTCATTACCTTGCTCCTTTCTGCTCTCTTACATGGCTCTTAACATAGTGTTTTGCATACAGTAGATGCTGGTCTGTAAGCCAGTCTAGAAAGTCTGTGTACTCAGTACTTACTATATGTTATACCAAATATAAATTACTCCCCACAGAACAGGCCATAGTTACATAGAATTAATCATTTTAGAAGACTTGTAACCACTCAAGCAAAGTATATAAGCTATAATTTGTATATGGCCAGGACTTTAAAATAGGTTTTAAAACGTACACATACACACATGTATATGAAAATTTCTTTGTAAACAGTGTTTTCACAAACATTGTATTTTGAAAAATATTTGAATGCTTTGCTTGGTAGAAACAATTTGAGAATCCTACTGGTAAACTAAAAGATCATGTGTATGGATGGATGTTTGGTGGAGAAAGTGTAATGTTTTTAGTGTGACCTATAGGTAGAGTTTATTACTTAGGAGTAAATTGACCAAAATTGAAGCAGAATAACACTTCTTATCAATGGACCTTATTTTTTTCATAGCCTATTGGACATTCCATCAAAAAAATTAATTTTGGACTTTACAGAAAATATATTTTCATCACCTAATAAAAAACACATTTGCCAAAGCGGTGATAAAAATGAAGAAAAGGTGCATTACTCTCAACAAGGCCATTTCATTTCAAGTCTGCGACAAACAACTAAAAAAAATAGATTACCATCTGCAAATCAAGGTTCACCTTTTAAATCTTCTGTGTCTACTGTATCCTTTTACAACAAAAATAAGTGTTACCTGAATCCATTGGAGAGAAAGATGATAAAAGAGAGTAGATCCATTTGTCTAAAACCTAATATTGAAGCTAAGTCTTTTCCCAGTGTGACAGAAAAAATGCAGGGAAAACCAGTCCGCTCCAAGAAGATGAGCAGAAAACCACGGAAGAGCTTAACTGCTAAGTGTCAACCAAGTTATAAGTGCATCAAGCCTGTGTCAAAGAATTCTAAAAATTCCATGCAAAACCGAGTGGCCTACAAACCAAGTGCAGAGAAAGAGAACAATTGTTACTCAGCTGAGAATAATCTGCATGCTCCTAGAGTTCTAAGCCAAAAAGTCAAACCACAAGTAACACTCCAGGGTGGAGCAGCATTTTTTGTTAGGAAAAAATCCTCTCTTAGAAAATCGTCTCTGGGAAATAAGCCAACCCTGGGACTCACCGAAGAGAATAAATCAGAAGTGATTAAAGATTCTGATGCAGAGACTACCAGTGAAAGAAAAAGTTTTGAGACAAGGCAAGTGCCAAAGTGCTTGTTAATGGAAAAGGAACTGAACATTGAGCTGCTGGGTACAAGAAGTAAAACTGAAGAGAAATTAATAAAGGTAAAGAAAACTAAATATATCATTTAAAAAACTAAGTTGACTATATAACAAAACTTCAGTATACATGCTATGTAGGTAACATAATTGAACAAAATTTTATTTTCTTTGCAGTCTGGAGGACTGCTTTTATGAATCCAAGCAGTATAGCTTAATCACTACAAAGAATTTGGAGGCAGGGGGGAAAGATGGGACTTTTCTCCCCTTTTTGGCTTAAGGGTGGCTATCATTATTTCCTTCGCATTAAGATATACATTTTATTAAATTCCCTCATGACTAAACTAAAGCCCAGAGAAGTTTATCAACTTTTATTTGGTAGTCAATGTTTTTAGAAAGTAGAAATAACAAAATTCATGTAGTAGGTTTCCAGAGTATGAGCATATTGTTTTTTGTTTCAGTTTATTATTTAAAGTACTAGATTATTCTGGAAAATTTAGAGAATACAGAAAGTAGAAAAAATACATCGTCTATAAACGCACTACTTGGAGATGATCACTGTTAATGTACAGTTAGTTGGATTTTTTGTTTATTTTATATAGTATGTTTTCATTGTTGCCATTCTATGCTTTTTTGATCTTGCTCATAAATTTAACACAGCTAGCCCAGACCAGTGCTGTCTGATAGAAACAGAATACCAACTGCATGTAATTTAAAATTTTCCGGTGATCAAATCACATTAAAAAAATAAAATTTAGCCCGTTTTGTGTTACCATTTCAGTGTAACTAGTGTAAAAAGTTAATGCGATATCTTACATTTTTTTATACTAACTCCTTGAAATCCATGGTTATTTTGTCTCGCAGCACATTTGAGTTGGGACTAGCCAATTGTTCTGGCAAATTCTCATTAGCCACTTGTGGCTGGTGGCTACCATAGTAGGCAACACAGGTCTACCCCTTCTACTGTTGATTCCTATCGATAATCTCATCAGAGAAAGGCATTTTGGGTTTTTTTTTCCTTTGGCTTGTTTTCAGGTAGCTAGGGACAGAAAGCAACTGAGGCAACAGGCTTTAAGAAAGACTGTCTTTCCTGTTTGGGGCTTCCATGTCCATGATGACTTATACTCATCACAATCTTTGCAGCTGGAGAAGTGATAGGATTTCACACTGAAGCTTATATGTGGAGCAATTCAAACTCCTTGTAATCATTTATCTCCTCACTTTCTCTCATTGTACTCTTCATTGCATCCTGTCAAATTCAGTACCAGATCATACATGCCTCTTGTAGTCACCTCAATTTCAAATCTTAATAGGAAAGATTATAAATTGGTGGCCAGTGAACTAAATCCAGCCATGTTTTGCTTGGCCTATATAATATTTAAAAATTTTTGAGCCAGCATTCTTTTTTTAAATGTATGATAACAGACTTCTAGTGTATTATGAAAAATTGAGGTCTGGCAAAGCTAAGCTTTCATTCCTGCATAGTACAGTGATCTCTCGGAACAGAGTATCAGGCTACTTACCATTCTGACAGGAATGGGTTCTTCATTTTCTTCATTAAATCAGCAGATTTATACCAATTTAGATCAGTTTTGCTATTAATTTTACTACTAATTTTTGGTTTGCTTTTAATTTTACTTACCTGCTGCCCTTGTAGGCATTTAAGTTTGCAGTTCCCACTAAATGTTTCTCCCTATTTATCAAGTATTGCCAATTATGTATTATTGTTAAATAGAACATGTTCTTGCTGGCTAAGCAATAACAGTCAAATTCTACTAATTCTTTACATTGTTTCTGCTAAAAAAAAAAAAAAGAAAAACCTTAACACAAAAACCCTGTATCTTGATGGGTGTTTTGGGTTTAGGTTACATGGGTATATAAGTTTATCAAAATTCATCAAACTATATTCTTTATATCTTTTCACTTTACTATATATAAATGTTCCTCAATTTTTAAAAATTAGGGGGATAATTCAAGCTAAAATTAATTCTCAATCCAGCAAAACAAAGTAGGGCCATGTCTGCATTTCCACCCAGCCATCTCCTGATTAGTATTCTCCATATCTGCTTAATACAGTGACAAATTCTCTGCAACGCTCTTTTCTGCCTTTCTGAGCTTCATTTTAAGGGATTGGCTATTCTGTCCCAGATTACCCAGATTGCCCCAGATTCTGTCTAGTTGCCATTAGTTTGAGAAGCTGTGCTTTTGTGCATCTTAAATTTATGGAATGAATCTCTCCTAAGACTTTGTTAAATACCCATTACTAGTATTCATCTCTTCTAGCGAGGGGTGAATCCTGTTTTCATTGTTGGGTACCTAACCTTTCTCAGCTCATTATGGAGCCCAAAGAAATGGCAAACTGATGGGCTGTCCCATCTCTACCGAGATATTATGGTCTGAAATAGTTCTGCTTTCATCAAAAGAAATTTTCCCCAACCTATGTATTCTCTAAGTCTCACCAAATTAGTAATGTTAGTGAAATTTGTCAGGATTCTTTTTTTCTACTTTTATTTTCCCACTTCTCAGCTACTGTCCAGAAAGTGGGAGTTAGAAGCTTCTCCAAATAATTCAGAATGTTCTTTTTCTTTCCTTGGCTGCCTGTTTTTAAATCTTGTGACAAAAGGCTGTCTCTTTCCAGTATGGTGATTGCTAGGGAAATTTTTGCCATTTTCACTAATTTTTTTTTCAATTTATTATAGAAAGGATGTTCTATGATCTCCATTCTGCCATCTTTATCAGGAATTATTACACATTTTTAATAAGATGACAAATTACAGACTTAAATATGCGTACTCTGCCTTTTAAAAGGTTATGTACATTTAGTAAACAGAGGAAACTGTCCTTAAAATAGGCTGAAAATTGAGGATTTAAAATTATGTTATAAAATAATTCATAATAAGCTGGATATTTTGTTTTAGAAACACTTATTGGAATTCATTTACTAAATGGAAAATGATTAAGAATTTCAGGTTTTCTTTAATTTTACCTATTCATTATCTTCAGGATTCATCAAGTGGAGTAGTTTCTTCAAGGGAACATAAACCTAATGAAAACAAGTGTTTTTCGTTGGAAGATTCTCACAGTGAGAACAAGGCAGGTAAGAGAAAACTTCTCGAAATGAGTTTATTATGACAATCCTTCATTTCATGTGTCAATATGAAATCATATACAATAATATATATTTTGTATATTTAGTGTATATGCCTGCATTTCTAACTCTCTGTTTTTTGTCTGTCTCGGTGATACTCTTTTGTGTGGTAAGCAATAAGGTGCATTTTTAAAAGGAGGGCACGAGGAGACCTTAGGCTGGAACTTAAGACAAAATACTGATGCTTACGTGGTTTATGGGATGTGGCGAAGTTATTTAAGCTCTCTAGAACTGGATGTTCTCATACTTACCATACCTACCTTTTACCCTAAATATTGTGAAGGACCAAAAACAATTTATGTTGTATATTCAATCAAAGCCCAAATAAAGCAGAATTTACTAAGCCATAGAAAGGACACCGAATTGGGCATCAGGAACCTTGGGATTTTTGTCTAGGTCTGCCATTAATTAATTGTGTGATCTAGAGAAGAGATCTCTAAAGTAAGCATTAGTCTTAATTTTTAAATTTCTCTTCATTCTGAAATCCTATTACTAACTTGTGGTGTCATTGTTCAGTTAAACAGTATTTATCAAGCTATGAATTTATGAAGAGGTTAATTAATATTCTACTTACCAACCAGGTTCTTGGGAACTTTACTTCGTTGGTTATATCTAAAAATTTGGAAATCAATTTAAATTCTAGGAATAGACATACTGACTATATATAGTGAGAAATTATAGCTCATAGGAAGAAAACAAAAAAAAAGATAAAAACTGAAAACATAATCTGGAAAACAGCTCTTAAGAGGACCTAGTTTTTTATATGTATACATGAAATTTTATAAATATTTATACATATCATGATTGTCCATAATGGTAACAGCTAGTATTGTATTTACTGGGTGCTGGACCAGGCAGTCCTAAGTGTTTAGTGTGCATCATGTTTCCCATGGCTTGTGCTATCACTGATATCATGGAAAATGTAACAGAAATATAATGGCTTTCTATTTACAGTAGTTATAAGAACTTTTAAAATCAGTTTATTTCAGTACATTGTCTAAGTCTACTTAAAGAAAAATATTTAGTGAATAAAAATAATGCAGATGGTATAAGGATATGGCAAAATTCATGAAGGCAGTATACAAATGATGAAAGTTCATTACTTAATAATCACAATTTATCATTTAATTCTCACAACAACCCTAGGGAATAGATTTGTGCGCACATTTTATAGATGAGGAGACAGGCTTAGGCTTAGTAACTTAGTCCTGGCAGATCAGATTTTCACCAGTCTTAGCCTTGTTTATAAACAATGAGCTCTTAATATTTTTTCAATGCAAAGTTAAAAGTTCTCCCACTTTCAGTGTGTTATTTTTCTCCAATCAACTACTATTTTAATTTTGGTCTTTTTTTTAATAAGCTTTATTTTGCAATAATTTTAGATTTATAGAAAAGTTGTAAAGACAGCACAGGTAATTCCTGTATATATCCTTCACCCTCTTTCCCCCAGTGTTACCATCTTATATTACCATGGTACCTTTGTCAAAACTAAGAAACTCATATTAGTACATTGCTACTAACTAAGCTCCAAACTTTTGAGTTCACCAGTTTTTCCATTAATAGGATCCAGCCCAGGATACCACATTGTATTTGCTTTTCATGTCTCCTTAGTCTCTTCTCTGTGACATCTTCTTAGTCTTTTTTCCTTGTTTCCATGTTTGTTTGTTTGTTTTTTGATACTGAACCCAGGTTTGTCTGCCTGCTGCTTCAAAAGCCAATACTAGAGAGGCAGGTGCTAGTGTAAGGAGAAATGGTTTATTCAAGAGCTGGCAGCCGGAGAAGATGGGGGACTCTTGTCCCAAAGCCGATCTTAACATCTCAGCACAGGCTGAGGCTTTTATATGGAGGGAGAGGGAAAACAACAAAGAGATCAAGGGGCGGGGGTTGAAAGCTCTCTACGTGCAGACCAGCACAGTTCATTGAAGGACCTTGAAACTGGTTAAGTGGTGGTCTGGTGTGTGTTGTCCCAGTATTAACAGTTTAAGGTCGGCAAATCTCCCGGAGCAGGGATGCCTGAAGGTCAGAGTCTGTATCTTTTGAAGTTAGTTCCTAGGACTCTTTTTCTTTTCTTTTTTTTTTTTAAAGATTTTATTTATTTATTTTTAGAGAGTGGGGAAATGAGGGAGAAAGAGAGAAACATCAGTGTGTGAGAGATACATCTATTGATTGCCTCTTGCACACCGTACGCAGGGATCTGGCCCACAACCCAGGCATGTTCCCTGACTGGGAATCGAACCAGCAGCCTTTCAGTTCACAGGCTGGCACTCAATCCACTGAGCCATACCAGCCAGGGCTGTTCCTACAATTCTTATACAAACATGCTGTTTATCTAGAAGCTATGTGTTAGTCAGAGTCAGCATTTACAGAAACTGTGTCAAAAGAATGGTTGGGGTGGATTACATTTTTGACCTTGACATTTTTGAGGAGTACTGACCAGAATGTCCCTGAATCTGGTTCTGTCTGATGTTATTATTATGATTAAATTTGGGGTAATGAGTTTTGGGGAAGAATGCCACTGAGGTGAAGTACCCTTCTCACCACATAGGATTGGGGGTGCGAGTTTCCATGTGACATGACAGATGATGTTACCCTCTAGCATTTGCTTAGGGTGAGGTTTGCCAGGTTTCCCCACTGTAAAGTTAGTCTTTTCCCTTTCCATACTCTGTTCTTTGGAAGCAAGTCACTAAGTCCACCCCATCCTTTCAGGGAGGCCTGGGGATTAAGCTCCATCTCCTGCAGGGGGGTAATATTTTTATATATATTATTTGGAATTCTTCTGTAGGGAAGAGTTGTCTCTTTGTTCTCATTTATTTATTCAGTCTTTAGATAAATAAATGGACTCATGGATTCTTATCAGTATGGACTCATGAATATTTGTTTCATATTTGGGGTTATAATCCAATACTACATGATTCTATTGCTCAGAGTGTTCCAGTCAAACATTGGTAGATCTTTTCAGGTCAGTTCTATTTGGCATGTACCATCCTTTTGTTTTTCGAGCACTTCCTTAGAACCTGGCACTAGTACGATCCTCCAGGCTCATCTTGTATTTTCCTTGTCCCAGTCCTAGAATAAGCCATTTCTCCAAGGAATTCTGGTTTCTTCTATGGGGGAATAATATTAGAAACCAGTATCTGGGCCCAGTACGCTCATTGCCATTGGCGTGTCATTGTTTCTAGGCCCTCCCAACAGACAGAGCTAGGGAATGTATGTGTGTATATTAACCAATGTATTCACATGGAGCTATCATTGTTTCTGTATCTGTCTGTCTATAAACCAAAGAAACATAGTTCAAATTTGGTATTTCTGATCTAATCCAGTACCATGGATTTTATCGCTTTCTTTCTTAACTGTAACTTCTCTCAGACAGTGAAAAACCTAGTTCTCACCATTCACTATCCACCTACTTAATTCTTCATTTTCATACCTGCAGAACAGTTTCAGATTGTTCATTCATAATCTGTAAGAAACAAATTTACCAACTAGAGAAATAAAGTATGGCTCTTTTGTCTTTAGCTTTATGATTTCTAGTCAAAACAGGGTTTTGTCAAGTTACATAGGTCAGCTTCCTTCTCTTTCCCTACCTCTCTTAGTGTGGTTATGCCATACAATTCTAATAGTTAGATTAACTTGTCACAGTCTGCAGTTCATCTCAGCATCCCTCGGCACATGGTTGAATTTTCTTTTTTTTTATATACATTACATTTCACTTTTTGTTATATACAGTTCTGTGGAGTTTGTCAAGATGCATAGAGCCATGCGTCAAGCATTCTGGTATCCTACAGGACAGTTCTCTCACCCTAAAATTTCCCTTCTGTGTACTCTTTGCAGCCACCAACTCCTCTCTTCCCATCCACCTGGCAACCACTAATTTGTTTTCTGTCCCAAAGATTTTACCACAAATGGAATTGTGCAACATGTAGCCTTTCAATTCTGACTTCTTTTGCTTAGTAAAATGCATTTAAGATTCACCCATGTTGTTGTGTGTATCAATAGTTCATTGCTTTTTTTTGCTAAATTATGGATATAGCATCCATAGTCTGTTTATCCATTTACCCAATTGAAGTACCTCTTGGTTGCTACGAGTTTTTAGCAATTATGAATAAAGCTACTATAAACATTTGTGTACATGTCTTTGTATGGACGTAAGATTTCAAAGCACTTGGGTGGATACCTAGAAGCATGATTACTGGGTAGTGGGTAAATCTAAGTTTTCACTTTATAAAAAACTGCCAAACTACTGTTCCACAGCAACTGCGCCGTTTTGCATTTCCACCTGCAATGAGTAAGAGTTCCTGTTACTCAGTGTTCTTGCCACTATTTGTTATTGTCCATTTTTTGATGTTAACCATTCTAATAGGTGTGTGGTGATACCTCATTGTGCTCTTCATTTGACAAATGATGCAGAGCGTCTTTTCATGTGTTTATTTGCCACCTGTATTTAAGTCTTTGGTGAACTGTCTATTCAGATCTTTTGCCCATTTTTAATTGGACTTTTTTTTAATTGCTGAGTTTTAAGAGTCCTTTTTGTATTCTGGATACAAGTCCTTGGTTAGAAATATGGTGGCAAGTATTTTCTCCCAGTCTGTGGCTTGCCCTTTCATTTTCTTATTTTTTTTTTGCAGAGCAAAAAGTTTAAATTTGATTAAGTGCAGCTTAATTTTTTCTTTCATGTATTGTGCTTTGTGTTTTATGTAAAAACAGCACCAAACCCAAGTCCATGTGCATTTTTCTTTATATTTTCTTCTAGAAGTTTTATAGGTTCACATTTTACGTTTAGATGTGTGACCCATTTTGAGCTACTATATGTATGTGTTTTCATTTTCTGCATGTGGCTGTCCAGTTGTTCTGCACCATTTGTTGACTGTCTTTTCTCCATTAAATTACCTTTGCCTTTTTGTCAAAAATCAGTTGACTGTCTGAAGGGTCTGTTTCTAGGCTATTTTGTTTCATTGATCTGTCTTTTTGACAACACCATACTGTTTTGATTACTGTTAAGCCTTGAAGTAATGTATTTTGGTCTTATTAGCCTTTAAAATCTTAAGTTATGAAACTTTGAGTTTATTTTGTAATACAAATTATTGTCACTTTTTCCCCAACCAGTTTCTCCTGAGTTCACTGTTTATCCCATCTTCAGTGCATCTTCAGTCAGTACAAAAAGGTAGGAATTACTTTTATTTTAATGTGCAAGGATTATTTAATTTTGAGTCCTATGGGTCTCTTTTTCTTTCTTATACTACTTAATTTGGAGAACAATTTTCCTTCTCCACTAAGGGGATATTAAGAATAGAAGATGAAATCATACCCTTTCACAGAAACTTCATAAGAAACTAAGAGTTGAGAGAAGAGAAAGATCTTTATGGGCTAAAGTAATAATAATTGCTAACATTTTTATATAGAACGTGGCCCATAAAAAGCAGTTTATATCCATTATCCTACTTAATCCTCACAACAACCTGGAAGGAAGATACTGTTTTCAATTCCATTTCTAGCTGAGGAAACTTAGTAATTCTGCCACCCACTATTAGGTGGCAGAGCCAGTACTAGAATCCATACCTGAGTCAAAGCCCATTAGGCAACACTGCCTTCCCTGGATGATAATATATTAGTCATAGTTAATGTTTAATGAGCGTTTACAACCTTAGATGTAGGGACCAGTAGTACCCCCATTTTATGATGAGCAAACTCTGGCCAGAGGAGTAAGTAACTTGCAGCAGCTTGATGCTATTATAAATCCCATCTGAAGCTACCACTATCCTGGTCAAAGCTAAGAGTGGGATGTGGGGAGGCATGGGTGGATGTGAGCTTGACAGGTGGAAAGCTGTGAAAGAAGTTTCTTATAGTCTGAACATCTTCTTAAGGAGCTTTGATACTTCTCTCCCTGATTAATGATCAATGACTACAGGTATTGAGTATGGAATTTCCTGGCTAAGTTCTACTCTTAGGGGCTCCTCACCTTAAATCACCTCAGAAACTGGGTTGGGTGGGCAACTTTCTCCCTTCAAAGGCCATAGTCCTATTTTTTTCACTTTCCCCTTTTCCATCTATGTCTTTCTTCATGACTGTTTATTGAGGGTTGAAATCTTATCACAATTAGCTGATATAGGTGTATACACTAATTTAATCTAGCATAAGGACATATTAGGATACTATTGGTTGAGTCATTTGAAATTGCTGTTTATGTAAGACCCAAAAGGTCCTACAATTTCTTGTGGTTTAATCTGTTTTACTTTAGGTTAGACTACAGATTCTCCAGGTACAGTCTTATATTCATTTTTTTTTTGTTTATTCCTTCATTTGGCAAACATTTATAGAGCATTATGAGGTATTGAACTATACTGGGTTTTTAGTTATATGAAGATAAATAACACATGGTTCTCCTCTTAAGGAAGTTTTGGTTAGAGGAAGACAGGCATTTAAACAAACACATAATAAAGGGTTAAAATTGCTAAGACAGAAGTAAAGAGATTGTGGTCATGCGTGCTGGGATGAGAAAAGCTGAGTCACTTAGCAAAGATTTCATAAAGAGGCCAGTGTTGGCAACCTAGACATGTGTTTTCTATGTTACAGGTATTGAATAAAATTACCATTAGCAGCTTGTCAAAGCAGTTTTAGAGCATTATATCCAACATTTTTAAAATGGGATAATGCATTTCACATTTTTAAAGAGTTATATGTGTGTATCTCCATTGGTAATGATGTAAAATATATTTCTTACCATAGGTTAGTGAAGCCAGTTTGAAAGCCGTTGTAATCAAATGATCACAAGACAAGACAGCCTGGCTTAGCTTAAAGCACTAGACAGTTTTTTTCCCCCCAGTGTTTTCTTGTTGTCAGGTTTTTTTCTGTTTGAATTTCTTGCTTTAGGCACTTGGTTTGTTTCCTTGACTATTTTTCTCTTATCTCTACTCTAGAGATATCTATTCCTTTGCTCCTTGGAAAACCCAGGGTCCTCTTTATTATAAGACAGGGGCTACAAACTCAGACCCCCAGAGCCAGCAAAGCTGGGTGGAGACTGGAGCCAGCTGGAGAATGCATGCCCCATCTAAAAGAGCACATGCTGTTTAGCATCATCTAGTAGGTTCTTTGAAGAAATAGAGGTCTAGCGATCGTATGGTGTCTCTTGCAATATTGGAAATACGCATTTTTAAGTGAAATCTCTAGATTTTTAAACTATTAGTAGCTCATCCAGTGTTTTAAACATGGTGAGTCATTCAAAACTTTTATCTGCTAGCTGAACATGGCCTGAGGGGCTTCAATCTGCAACTTCTGTTAAGACAATCCTAACATTCTTTTTAATGGGAAAAGGTTGCCTTGACAACATCTATCCAGCCAAAAACTTTTTCTCCCAAGAATTTGAGAATAGTAGGGTGCTGCTTTAGGTTTGAGGACAAGTGCATGTATTAGCCTCAACCACTGCCCAAGTAAAAAGTTGTTGGGTCATATATGCTGATGGCTGACTTCCTATGGATCTGTGAGCTTTAATATTAGAGTCTACTTATTTGTTGTGGTATTCCAGGAATTTCTGCATACCTACATGGGTAAATATTGTTCTAACATGTGTAGAGCAAAGATTATTTTTTATGAGTGAAGTCAATTATGAAGAGATCCTGCATATGTGCATCTGATACCACAGATGTAAATCCCTTGGACTTGGAGTTACAAGACAAGGATTTGAGTCTTAGCACCACTCTTCACTAGTTACTTTACCTTGAGTAAGTTACTGATCCTGAGTGGCCCTGAGGTTTCTCATTGTTCCCAGCCCCGTTACTCTATGAAGTTATTGTCTGTAGAAAGCACTAAAAATTGTCAGGTGCTCTGCAAATGTTATTTACATATCAGTTTTCTTTCCATTGTAATTCCTTAAATATTTTAAATTATTAAATAACATTTGTCAACTTTCTATTTCAAGATCTCTAGTTGAAGAACAGTCTTCTGTGGGATCCGTCACACCTACTAACTTCTTGAAACAGATCAACACACAGAAAAGTACTAATGCCAGAGATACAAATAAAGAAACAAAAGACCAGCTTGTCATTGTGAGTAGATTCAAAACAAAGCTTCTCCTGTATGTGGATCTCACATATAGAACATGAAATGAGACATGTTGTCTTAGCGTAGTTAACCTGGGTTATACACATTTTGAGTTTTGTAAATGCCAGCTTTGTTGTAATGGCAGCATTTAAAGCTAGTCAAGTGAATTTTCAAGTTGATACTGTTGGGTGATGCTAGTAATTTAGCAGAATGCTGATGAATAAGTTGTCTTCAGATAAGGAAACTTATTGTTGATCTTATGAGAATAGCTACATTGTATTAGATTTGAGTTTGGCAAATTATGGCCATGGGCCATGTATGGACTGTGGCCTGTGAGCCTAAAATGGTATTTACATTTTTTAAAGGTTGGGGGAAAAGGAGAATATATGACAAGTCATGTGTGATCTGCAAGGCATAAAATATTTACTGTCTGGCCCTTAGTCTGTTCAGAACTGGTATTTTTAGTAACATTAAATAAGCAAGGCCTTATGAGATAGAATGGGGGGTAGTTAATAAGCCATGACATTAAATATTCCTGATTTCCCTATTAATTTATCTGTGCATTCCCTTAACTTTTGCTATGTTTCTTATTTATTTTTATCAACTGTTGGGGCAAAGAATTTTAATATTCCTAAATACTCAAGGGAAGAATACTATATAATGAGTATAAATGTCCTAAAATTTTTGCCTTTTGTCTTTGAAACAAGGCTTTTTTAGGTTTCTATTTAAGAGCTTAATAAAAAAGTTTCCATTATTCATCTTAGCTATAATTTTTATGATTTAATCATTCCTTCTTAGAACTATAGATCTATCTAGCCAAAGAATCTTGATTTTTTTTTTTTAAACATACATTCCAAGAGATAGTTCTGTTTCTTTTATTAACTTACTGCATTTTTAGGTTTTTTTTTTTTCTTTTGTTTAGGGGGAGGGGAAGGAAGATACAGTAACCAGGATTTCAGTTAGTACTTCACTTTTGCCAGCATAGAAGAAAAATATGGAGAAGCTTGAATGAATGGTTACATTAACTAAATGTGGTGCTATCTGTGATATGTTTAGATGGCTCCTCCCTCCCCTTAACAGGATGCAGGTCAGAAACATTTTGGAGCCACCATGTGTAAGTCTTGTGGCATGATCTATACTGCTTCCAACCCTGAAGATGAGCTGCAGCATGTTCAGTATCACCACAGATTTCTGGAGGGAATCAAATACACAGTAAGTCAAAAATAGTCTTTCAATGTGTTCTAAAGGTAAAACTGCTTTAAAAGATACACGCCTTTTGCTTAAATATTGAAAGAGCTATATATCCATAATACTTCATCATCTGCAGTTTTATTGTCCTTAATATTTGAAGCTAACAGTATTTAAAAGTTAAAAAGTACCGTTCTAAACTATCTGTCCTAATAGAAGTATTGTTCTAGGTTAAGTGAATATCCTGAATTCTTACCTCTATCTCTCTGAGCAGAGCTGAACAATCAAGATACAAAATTCAAAGACTTGAGGATGGCCCCCTACCCGCCCCCGCCAATTTCTTCTTTGTAGATAGCCATAGAAAACAACTTTTCTATGACTTCTCCAGGCCTTTTCTTTTCTGAGAGGAGAGGTATCTTTATCAAGCAACTTTCTGGTCCAAACACATCCCGTTGTTGGCCTTTATGATTGTACCTGCTACTCAGGAGCATCCTTTCCCCCCTTTTTTACTGCTGTGATTCATATCTTCATGACATTTTTAGCCTGGTTTATTATGCTACCCATTCTCCACTCTCCCAGGTTATTTTTACCCAAGTTAGTATGTACAGTGGATCCTGCATATTCCTGTGAAGAGCACTTACTTGACTTTGTCTTCTTTTACAACAGATTTATGTGCACATCTCCCAGTCGAGTGTCAGCCCCTTGAGGAGAGGCACTTTGTTTTAGGCATCTTTTATTTTCCTTCCCCCATTTTTTAATTGGATTTTTGTTCTTTTTTTTTTTTTTTTAATATCATTCGCTACTCTTTTTGTCCTCTCCAGACTAAATTATTTATTTAATGTTTTGGGGTTTTTTTTCCTCTTTAAATTAAACTATAACTTTTTTTTTTCCTTTGGCAGGGCTGGAAAAAAGAACGTGTAGTAGCAGAGTTTTGGGATGGGAAAATTGTGTTGGTCCTGCCACATGATCCAAGTTACGCTATCAAGAAGGTATGGAACATTAGCTTTGTAATCCTTATTCCTCCTCCTTTCCCCCATCAAGAAATCACCAATGTTGACGTGTAAAACACCTTTGCTGATATCATCCACTTTGGTACATATGCAGGGATGATTTTCATAGTAGTGCATATAACTAAACTTAAAATTATAAGACAAATAAAGGAATGGCAGTTGGAGTTTAAAGATAACAGCTTATGTCCTGACTGGTGGGGCTCAATTGTTTAGGCCTTGTCCCACAAAGAGAAAGGTTGCCAATTCGATTCCAATTCTGGGTCACTGCACATACCTAGGTTGTGGGTTCAGTCCCTGGTTGGTTGGGGGGCATGCGAGAGGCAACCAATCGATGTTTCTCTCTCCCCCACCCCCTCTAAAAATAAATAAATAAAATCTTTAAAAAAAGACAACAGTTTATCCTTTACATTTATCTTCCACTTGTAAAAGAGAAACTAAACTGTTCAGTGGCTTCAGAGTCTATTGTGTTAGTGTTGCCTGTATTTAATTGGCTGGGTGTTTAGCCCCAGTGAGCAATGAATAAAGCTGAAACAAAATCTGTTTTTGGCACTAATACTCCTTCTCCCTCCCAGGAGTCTGAATTTCTTTCTGCTGATAATGATCTTTAAAATAGACTCTTAAAACCCTGTTTCCTACATGGCAGATACATGTATCAATAGTGAAATAATTGGGGGGGTGGTGTATGTAAATTTAGGAAATAGAGATAAAAGAGGCTAAAATGATAGTAACCATAAATTTTGTGTAATTATAGTTTCTGTTGCACTTTTTAAAACAAATTTACCTCTTTTGGTTTTTAAAATCATTAGGTAGAAGATGTCCAAGAACTTGTTGACAGCGAACTGGGCTTCCAGCAAGTTGTTCCTAGATGTCCAAACAAAACCAAAACTTTCCTCTTTATATCTGATGAAAAGAGAGTAGTTGGGTGTTTAATTGCAGAGCCTATCACACAGGTATGTTGTAAGTCTTTTAAATTATTGGCATAATTTGTGAGCGAAATAAATGAATTGGGAGAAGTCTCAATAAGCATTTAACACTACTACCATAAATGACTTTTCCTACTGAAACATCCTTGACCATGTGAATAATTGAAGTTATTTCTGTTAATGTTTGGTATTTTGCTGTATATAAGAGGGATAAGTCAAGTCAGTCTCATGCTCATATAGTCATTTCTATATCTGGCCTGTAAAGTATAGTGATTTAAAATAAGCAAATCTGTGGATTCCAGTTATTGAATATGTAGCTTGGTGCAGGTTAACACAGCGGTGGGCAAAAGTGGGTTTACAGTTGTGATTACACAAACCAGTTGCTTATTTTATTATTATGGTATTATTTATTTATTTGTATTATTTGTCTTGTTTGTCTTCCTATTATTATGTTTTTGTATCCTTATATCTTTTGGGTAATGATGACTGGTAATTTGACCTACTTTTGCCCACCCCTGTATATCTGCCAAAATAGTCGTTACTTGTTCCTTAATTAGAATCTACTTTAGGTACTAATTAGCAATGTTCTAGAAAAGGAATTGGCCACCTACAGCCTGTGGGCCAAATGTGGCCTCCACCTATTTTTATCAATGAAGTTTTATTGGAACATAGCCATGCTCATTCATTTCTGTGTTACGTGTGGTTGCTTTTGTGCTACAATGGTTAGATTGGGCACAACAAAGACCACATGGCTCAAAGAGCCTAAAATATTTATAATTTGGTTCCTTACGGAAAAAGTTGCCAAAGTTTGTTCTAGAATAGAGAGATGTAGTTTTTGCCTTCAAGGAGCTTACAGGGTAATCTTTAGTTAGAGATTATAGTTCAAATGTGTTCCTTTTGTCGGTATCATATTCCACACTTATGTCTCTTTCCTTCTAAAATACCTCACTGAGACATGAAATGAAGCCAGCATAAATTTTTTTTAGTTTCTGGTGGAGGGGGAAAGGTGGGTGTGATTTTAAAGAGGTAGTAGCAAAAGGAAGATTTTTGTGATGATACCTCTGTACTTTGAGTGTAGCAGTAGTATAATGAATTATCACAAAACTATACACATAAATTATACGCATGTTAATTTCTTAGTTCCGGTATTATACCATAGTTATGGAGGATGCAACCCTTGGGGGAAACTGGGTAAAGCATACATGGGTCCTCTCCAGTTTTCAGCTTCCTATGAATCTGTAATTATTTTAAAATAAAAAATTTTCTTAAAAAACCATAGATACCAACCAAATTTTGTAGTTAACATATAAAAATCTTCTTTAGTGTTATCAGCTTTTTAAAAAATAATCATATACATTTTAGGCTGGAGAGAATGGAAGTTTATGTATTTTATGTACTAAAAATCAGAGTCTGATTTTTTTTAGGGTTTTTTTTTTTTTTTACAGTTTTTTGTTTTTGTTTTTTAATAAAAGAGGGAAGATTCATAATGGTATGTAGTACACTGGCATGTTGGGAATATCTCACCACTAGTATTATTTTCAAGCAGTGTGTGACTTTAAAAGAATTCAATAAATATGAAAGAATTTTAGCATTTTTGGTGAAGGTATAATAAGATTAATTTTAGACTCTTAAGTTTTGTTTAAGGAATGGTTTTTAAAAAGAAATGTGAACTTACCTGTATTGTTAACTCCAGATGCTTCTGTATATCATTGCAGGCCTTCCGTGTCCTGTCTGAACCAACTGGTCCGGAATCCCCAGACTCTAAAGAATGTCACAGGGCATGGCAGTGTTCAAATGTGCCAGTACCTGCTATCTGTGGGATAAGTAGAATCTGGGTCTTCAGACTGAAGAGAAGAAAGCGCATTGCCAGACGACTGGTAGACACTCTTAGGTAAGAAATAAATTAAATGAAATAAAAGGGACCCAGATTGGTTTTCCTAGAACCATTCCCAGCTCATGACCCAAAGGGAATGATGTTGATTAGACACTTCTGTATAAATTCTATCAAAGTCAGGCTAAGTAAGGCAAGTGTTGGCACTGAAAAGGAGAACCCCCCCAAAACTAAACTAAATATACTCAGTTTAGCACACAACATTCCAGGTCTGAAACATTCTGACCTAGTGCTTTTCACATTACCTGTGGTGAAAGAATAGTTTTATTTGTTACAAACCAACACTTTAATAAAAGGAAATAAAGATGAATTGATAGAAAATAGAAAAAAACAAAAAAATGGAAAAACCCTTATTCGACTCAACAGATATAAAATTAACATTTCAATCAATATTTCATATGATTAAATATAAAGAAAATGCAGGTTTTAAAAAAGAATTGCAGAAATTGTACATGTCCATTGATAGTGTGTGAGTAGGTAATTAATAAAGACTTACTATAACTCTTAAGTGTGACTAATGTAAAAGTGAATTAGTAAGACAGTCCACAGAGTGGGAGAAAATATTTGCAATTCATTTATCTAATAAAGGTTTATTATATCTAGAATAAAAGAATTCTTTTAATATAGTAATAAAAACACATATAAGCCAATTATGGGCAGGATTTCAATAGACAATTCTTCAAGGAAGAAATAAATAGCTGATAGACACATGAAAATATGCTCAACATAATTAGTTATCTAAACCAAATCACAAATCAAAACCACAATAACATACCACTTCATACCCAGTAGGATGACTAATCAAAAACGGGAAATAACAAGTGGTGGTGAGGACATGGAGGAAATTAGAGTCCTTTACTTTGCTATAGGCATGTAAAGTGGTGCAGCTGCTGTGGAGTCTGGCAGTTTCTCAGAAATAAACTGTTAACGATATGACCCAGCAATTGTACTCCTAGCTATATGTGCAAAGGAAAGCATAAATCCACACATAAAACTGGTATGTGAATGTGCATAACAGCATTATTCATAACACCCAAAAAGCATGAAAAACCAAATTCATGATTAATGGATGTGTACAATGTGGTATTATCTATACAGTGATACAATGAGATATTCAACCACAAAAAGGAATAGCACACTGACAAATACTACAACATGGGCAAGCCTTGAAAACATTATGCTAATTGAAATAAGCCAGTCATCAAAGACCACATACTGTATGATTCCACTTATGGAAAATACCCAGTATAGGCAAATCCACAGATAGTAGATTAGCGGTTTCCAGGGCCGGAGGGAAGGGTGAATGGAGAATGATGGCTGATGGGTACAGGATTTCTTTTGGAGGTAATGAAAGTGTTCCGGAATTAGATATTGGTGATGGTTGCACAGTTTTGTACTATTACTAAAAAAAAACACAATGAATTGTACACTTTGATCAAGTCTTATGATATATGAATTGTATCTAAAAAATTAGCTATTCTCCATTTTAAACTCCTATGTACTAACACTGTATTTTGATACTTAAAAGTTTCTAATGTGACAGATGAGCTTATTTCTTGCTTATGTTAATTAATCTAGATTGGATATGTGAGTTTCATAACACTTTTAACCTCTGTACTTGATAACAGATTACAAACCAGTGATAGACCACACTTCGACCAAAACAAGAACCATACTTTGGGTAGCACTATTCTAGCTGTTTGAGTTCTATACACTTTTTAAGAAGGAACACCAAAGACCATTGTGGGCATCCGATTTTTGGTCATACTGCTCCTCACCCACATATACTTTATAGAGTGGAGCACTGAGAAAAATTGGTGTCTATAGAGATTTTTATTAGATAGTTAATTATAAAATACTTCCATTTCCTATATTTTATATGAGATACATAAATTCGATATGTAGAATACCAGTATCTAACCTAGTTCCACCAGAAATAGTCTAGTGCTTCTCAAATTTTAAAGTGCATATGAATCACCTGGGGGTCTTGTTAAAATGCAGGTGTGGTTCTGTAGGTGAGGGCAGGGCCTGAGATTCTGCGTTCCTAGTAAGATCTCAGGTGATGGGGAAAGTTGCCGGTCTGTAGATCATACTTTGAGTGCTAAGGCAGGAGGTTATCTCTAAGCAGCAATGAATAAAAATTACATTGCCCTCAAAGGAGAAATATAAAACACATTCATTTGAGAACATATCTGTATTTTCTGACATGTCTGAGTTGAAGTTACAGGTAACATAATTGACAAGTATCCTGTATATGAGGAACCTTAGGTTGAATTGTCTCTTGTCTATATGGGCAATATATGTTTAAATCCTCACAAGAGTAGCTTATTCCTAGTTATTTTACATAAGAATCACCTCGGTCTCAGGTAGGATTATTAAGTACAAACTTACACTGATGAGCTAGCTAGTAAAAGGACAATTAGGACTCAAACCCACAGACGGGATGTTTTTTCTATAGCTGATATCACTAATAAAGACAGTAAGAACTATTTAATCAAGCTAGTATTTTGCCGTGGACATTCAGCAACACACACTATTCATTTATATAGTAAGGATACCAGAAGCTTAACCTTTAATTGAATCCAATCCTTTAAGTTTTTATTTTGAAGTGGTTAAAAAAAAAAAAAGGCAAGAATAGTAAAAAGGACCTCCATATACCTTTGCCCAGATTCATCCAGTTTTAACATTTACATTCTTTGTACTTCAGTGTGTATTTCTTAAAAACAAGGATATTCTCTCAGGTAAGCAGAGTTCAGTGATCAAATTCAGGATATTTAATATTGATATACTTTTGTCTAATGTATAGCTCATATTTCAGTTTTGTCATTTGTCTCAAATGTCCTTTATAGCCTTTTGTTTCCCCCTGTTCAGGACTGCCTAATGCACTTAGTTGTCCTATCTCTTTAGTCCTTGTTTTCCTTAACCTGGACCAGTTTTTTTAGCCTTTGTCTTTTATGACATTGAAGAGTGCAGGCCAGTTACTTTATAGACTGTCCCTCAACTTTGTTGAATTCTTTCAACCATTTCATTTTATTATTTTTAATCCTAATTGAGCTCTGGGATTAAGGAGAGTTGCAGTCAAAATGCAGATTAGTTTTTGCCTTCTTAAAGCTCTGAGTATGTGGTGTAGTTGAAAAGAATACAGTTATTGGTTAAAATCGGTGGTGAGTTTCTTTGGTTTTCATTATCCATGGCTTTTAATTAGCAATATTACTTCTTATTAGTTGCTTGTTACTGTGAATTACTTAGTCATCTGGGTGTTTTGTATGATTCCCTTTGTCTTAGCAGAATTTTTTTCTGGACCTCGGTTTTCACTGAATTGTGAGACTTCCATCTTTAAAATCTAAAGCGTTAAGTCATGCCCTAGCCAAGTGGCTCAACTGGTTGGAGCATCGTCCTGTACACCAAAAGTTTGCGGGTTTGATCCCCGGTCAAGGCACATACCTAGGCTGCAGGGATCAATTCCTGGTCAGGGTGCATATAGGAGGCAGCAGATTGATCTGTCTCTCTGCCATCCTCTAAAAAAAAGGAAATCAATAAACATATCTTTGGGTGAGGATTAAAAAAGTAATAAAGTATTAAGTGACTTGATCACTTAGTAAGATGTAAATTTTTTTGAGAGAGAGAGGGAAAGGGAGGTAGAGGGGGAGAAACATCAACTGGTTGCCTCTCATACATGCCTTGATAGGAGGCTGAACCTGCAACCCAGGCATGTACCCTGACCAGAATTGAACCGGTGACCTTTCAGTTTATGGAACGACACTCTGAGCCACACTGGCCAGGACGAAAATGTTAATTTTAATCAAGTATTTAAAGAGATTTAATTTTTATATTTGGAGTGCTTTAAAATAAAGTGCTAATGTTTAATCAAAATTTAATTTGGTTCCATTGTTAAATTGTCTTTTCCTCTTTTTTAGGAATCGCTTCATGTTTGGCTGTTTTCTCAGCACTGACGAAATAGCATTTTCTGACCCAACACCAGATGGCAAGTTATTTGCAACCAAGTACTGCAACACCCCTAATTTCCTTGTATACAATTTTAACAGTTAAAGCCAATTTCAACTATGGAACAGTTACTATCTGGATGAGTTCAGACAGCTTCCTATGTAATAAGAACTATTTAGCAAATGTTAAAAATACTGAGATGCACACATACAGTCTGCTGTCCCTTATGAACTGAAAACTCAGGGATAGATTTGTTGAAAACTATCTGGAGGTTCAAGGAGAGGAGAAATCTTTGGATGATGTATACTGACTAGCACTCTGAATCTTTAATTATGAAACTTAGATATAACTGGAAAATTACTTCCAATGTAAGAACACTGACAAAGCAAGGTGACCACTTACCTTTTATAGAGCACTTTTGAACCAGGATTGTCTCATGCTCAATCAGAAGCAAACACGCATTTAAAGACATAATTTTCATGACCAGTTTTAAAAGTGATTCCTGAATTCTGTACATAGAACTCTCACCTTATAGGTAAGACCTCAGTTTCAGTATATTTAGAAAGTGTTTTAAATTTATAATTTCTAAAGGGTAAGATGGTAAAGATTACCATATGCTTTTAGGTAGCACAGAATTCTATAGTTTGTTTTAATTTCTTTAAAAATCATTAATCAAAAGCAATTCTCACCAGATTTAATTAAAACTAAACTCAGTAATTGCACTACTGTTGTTTAATTTTTGGTGTACGCTAATCGTGCTACTTACCTTTAGTGAATTTATTACTGGTAATTGAAATTCATCACAAAATGGATGCCCCAGTGGGGATTAGATGATTCCTATGGTTGGTTACACTTAAAATTGTTTTGCATGTCTAAAATACATCTTATTTGTCCTGAGACATCTAACATAATGTATAGCATCAGAACCAAGGTTAGTGAGTAAACACAGGGTTTGGCAGAAGTAATGGCTGCTTGAGTGTGGTTGGTAGAGTAATATAAGTAAAATAATTTATAGTTTTAATTTGAACATTTCACCTAAAATGTCATATAGTGTGTTTGAGTGTGATATTGTTGTTACAGAATTACGTTTATGATTTTGTAATAAAAATGGGGCGTTATTTGTGCCAGACCCTGTATGTCTAGGCTGATGGGCTAGAGAACATATTATGTAAATACAGCTAAATGTTTTAATCTTTTAAAAAATAAGTTTTCTACTACAATTCTTGGATACTTTGAAAAGCAAAGAATTATTCAGATTGTTGATTCTAAAAAACATTTAACTGCTATCCGGCAATAATTCTCTACGGAAGTAGTTTTCCAGGTTATAACTTTAGGCTATGTTCATTTATGTTCTTTTATTTGCCTATAAGTTAACATGGTACCAAAAGTTAAAAGTCTGAGTTCCAAAAAGAATGTGGAAGTGTTAAAATGTGTGTAATTATGCAAACATTTTAATGTTATTTTCTGCACTATTTTTTTTGTTTTAAATATTTTATTTTAAAAATTTTATTAACATTATTTGTTCAATGCTTTTGTGATGGATCAATTAAAATTCTTTTCAATATTCTCTTTGTCTATTCTCATACAATTGAATGTTCTAATTTTCTTTTTATTTTTGTGGTCATAAAAGTAGTACATGCTTTTGTAAAAAAATAATAATCATTGAAAACATATATCCATCCACACAAAAACCTGCACACAGATATTTATAGCAGTTTTATTCATACTTGTCAAAACTTGGAAGCAACCAAGATGTTCTTCATTAGATGAACAAACAGCTACATCGAGATAGTGGATTACTATTCACTAAAAAGAAGCCACAAAACGGCATGGAGGAACCATAAATGACTTACCAAGTGAAAGAAGCCAGTGTGAGGCTACATTCTATATAATGCCAACTACATGACCTTCTGGACAGGCAAAACTGGAGACGGTAAGAATATATGTGGCTGAGGGAGGGATGAGTAGCAGGAGCACAGTATTTATAGGGCAGTGAAAATATAATAATATATAGTTATGTGCCACATGACATTTTAGTCAACAACAGACTGAATATATGATGGTGGTCCCACAAGATTATAATGGAGCTGAAAAATTCCTATTGCCTAGCTAGTAATGTCACAGTCACCATAATGTCACAGTGCAACACATTACTCATGTTTTTGTGGTGATCTTGATATAAACAAAACTACTGAGTTGCTAGTCATACAAAAGAATAGCACATACAGTTATGTACAGTACACAATACTTGATAATAAATGACTTACTGACTTATTTACTACACTTCTTACCATTATTTCAGTGCACTGTACTTATTTTAAAAAGTCTACTATAAACAGTACGCTGTTACACCAATAGCAGTCTCATACATCTCGTTTGACGCATTCCTTGATTGCGTTTTTTCCTCTTGATTTAATCTCTCTTTGTTCATCATGACCCCTAAGCATCTAAAATCCGTTGTGAATGTTGCCAGTAAAAGGCCACCTTGAGTGACTGATTTGGAAACGAATTTAGTGATTAAGGAAGGACTACGAAGGTGGAAAATCAGTGATGGTTACTGCTCACTAGTCAGATATGTCCTATTCCACCATAGCTACATTCTTGAAGAATAAGAACAAAGTAATGGAAGTTGTTAAGGAATCTGCTTCACTGAAGGCAATAATAAAAACTGGAGAAACTTCTAAACCTGGATTGAAGACCAGACACGGGCATGACCCTCCGTCCCATGATGATCACTGGAAAGCAAAAACTGCTTTAGATATAAAAGGCTTCACCTGACTACAACGCTGAATTTACTGCTAGCTCTGAGTGGTTTAAGTGATTCAAGAATCATGTGTTATCCGTTACAAAATGTAACAGTGAGTGATGAGTCTGCAGGTACTGATGAGAAAGCAGTTGAAGAATTTTTGGAAACTCTAGATATGCTGACTATGGAGGAAATTTACATGCCATAGCCAAAATCCAATATGGGTGAACTCTCCTTATTCTGGGAAGGACTTTTCATTCATAGAGGCCAAGTCAATGCCAGGTTTCAGGGCTTTTAAGGACAGGCTAAGTCTTGCTTTGTGACCTGGCAGTAAAAACCCCAGGGCCTTCAGACTTTTCTAATATTAAGACTACAAATTTCGATAAGCACATCTTCAGTCACATCCCACAAATATATATACACACACACACACACACACACATATATATACATATATATATTTCCATTATTAAAAACCTTTTCTAATTTTGTTTTGATCATTACTTTTGTGTCACATTACTTTTTAAAAATTTCATCTTATAGGTTTTAAAGATTTAGGGGAAGGAGAGGGAGAGGAAGAGAAACATCAACTGATCGGTTGCCTCTTTCATGCCCCCAAATGGGACCTGGCCCACAACCCAGGCATGTGCCCTGACTGAGAATCAAACCAGCAACCTTTCAGTTCATAGGCCAACACTCAATCCACTGGGCCACACCAGCCAGGGCTCACATTAATATTTTGACAGAAGGTATGGTTATGAATGATGTGTGTACCATTGCCTGGTACAATCTCACATAATAGGAACCTTCTAGCCCTGACTGATGTGGCTCAGTGGATTGGGCACTGTCCCTCAAACCAAAAGGTTGGAGGTTCGATTCCCGGTGAGGGCACATGCCTGGGTTGCAGGTCAGGTCCCAACTGGAAGTGTGCAAGAGGTAACCAATTGATGTTTCCCTCTCTCTAAAAATAAAAATTAAGAACATAGGAACCCTCCAGCGGATTCTGAAATTGCTAAAGCTCAGAGCACAGTGGTTGGATCCTCCATTTGACAGTAATTTTTTTATTCTATGGTCAATTCTGGGCATACCACCTAGACTGATAAGCACAATTCAATAACTGAAAATTCCCAGGAGGGCTGTAGTTCATAGATAGAAACTAGTGATCCAAATCACCCTCATTTTGCAGATTAACAAAATAAGGCTGAGAGAGAGAAACCTACTCACATTCACCCAGCAACTTTAATGACAACACTCAGATCAATGGAGTATAAAATAGATAATACATCTTCTGGTAACTAAAGTGTCCTTTTTATATATCATCCTATTAGAGTTTTATTATTTTTACACCAGAACTGTGAAATACTTAAGATTTAGATTAGTAAATAAAAAAGATCTCAGTACAGAAAATACATTTAATAAATGAAAGCAAAGACCAAAGATCTGGGGAGAACCAGGAGGGCAAGACAAGAATGTCTGGAAATACCCAAGGAGCTACACTTTTAAGCCATATTCTCTCAGCTTTCAGTGACCATATTTAATAAGCACATCAGCCCAGAAAGAACAGCAAAGTTTAATGTTTTAAAAGATAAGCAAATGTAGACATATTTTGTACTGCAAAGTGCTAATTTAAATAGATCCATTAACATAGAATATTTAAGATCATTAATAATAGTATTGGTCACTCTACCCAAATTAACATTAGACAAATATTGCTATTGTTTTAAATCTCTATAAGTTTCAATACTTCTTAAACTCAAAATAGTTTCTTAAACTTTATAGAATACCCACTATGATACCAAATGCTGATCACATGAAACACCTTCATAACAGAAACTTTTTCAAATGTTAACAAGGTGCTATGGTTCTAAAATAGGCCACTTTCAAAGAGTCTAATAATCATGCATTATCACAGTAACTACATAAATGTATTACAGTAAAGAGAACAGTTATATACATGAGCCATACCTGAAGCTCAGGTAGTTATGAATGTGAGCTCACTGGACATCTATTTCCAAAGCTTCAACAATGTGTGCAGCAGCAGGACGATCTTTAGGATCTTCATTAGTACATACAGAGAAGAGCTCAATTACTTTCTGGTATGTTTCATCCAGTTCTTCCATATTAATAGGTGGCCTAGTTCCCAAAGCTGCATAGTATGCTTCATCATCGAAGTCACTTTCATCAAAAGTTTTGTCTGTTCATGAAGGAGTTTGAAAAAAATAAAATCATTTTAAATCATGGAAAAAACTTACCGACTACTCAGACTCACCCTCTGGAAACAAGAATTCATAATCCAGTATGCTTTTCATTATACCGCAGTCTCAATTGCCTATCCATGGTGTAGATTAGCTACTGTTATGGATTTTATCCGTGGTCATCAGCCCTTACTAGGATAGCTTTCTAATCTTCCCAGGCAAGGGGAGTTTTTAAAGTAATTTGCTCCTCCATATTTTCTCAATTTATCTCCCTGTTCTGAATTAATCTACATCTTAATTGTATAAAATTAAACCAAGATGGTACCAAATTAGTCATCAGTATTAATATAATCTATACCCATGCCATTAAATCAAACACTTTGCTCGTTTTAAAATTAACTTAATAGAAAAATAAAATATAATCTTATAAACTAATCTTATTTCAAACAGATTAGGATTTACAATAAAAATATATAATTATACCTTCATCATCATCATCATCTGAAAAAGTAAGGTGTGGAATAGACAAAGTCATCATTTCCCACAGAGTGAGGCCAAAGGCAAATATGTCTGTCTTGTCAGTGATAACGCCGTTCTCCTCCAAAGCTTCCTTGGGTTTCCAAGGCTCAGTGCCAATATAGCAAGCTTCGGGGTCAGTTACTGGAACAAGTAAAACACAGGTAGAATGTGTTAAGGGCCACCACTAGAAATCACTAAGAAAAGCAAGCAAACCACTCCCCTCTACCCCACCAATGGAGAAAAAAAAAAAGCAAATGACACATAGTTTAAAGGTTATTTAAATACAGCCAGTGAACATGAAAAAATATATTTAAGTCATTAATAAGAATTACTTCATCCCTATCAGACTGATAAATATTCAAAAAGCTGGACAGGGTGTACAGAAGCAGAAAATTTCTTAGAAGGTAGTAAGAACATAAATAGATTGAGGATGTCAAGAATATACACTCTGGAACTAGATTGTCTTGCTTGGATTCAAAGACATTTGCAAGTTGTGTTACCTTAAGCAGATCATTTAATCTCTGTGCCTGCTTCTTCATTTTTCAAACTATGCTGTTCTATATTATTGGTTGAGTGATATACCATTTCTATGCTTCTGCGATTGCTAAATCAGGGAGAAGGGAAAGGGTCTAATCACATACTGGTTTCTGCCCAGGAATGACACAGATCCACTGACATTTCCATTTAAATTTCAGTCAACTTTTCAATTTCAATGAAAAAGCCAGCTAAAATTCTGATTGGGATTATATGTAAATATATATATATTTATATTATATATTATATGTAATATAAATATATAAAACACAAACTAATACATCTTTTCCAATGATGGAATCTCCAGAGAGTTTGGGAAGAATTAACATCTTAAACAGTATTGAGTCTGCCAATCCACCAAATCCAGTCATGATCTTTCTCTATTTACTTACACCTTATACAATTCTTTTAGTGATGTTTTATGGTGTTCAGTACCTAGTTGACTTTTTTGTTGGATTCTTAAATATTTTATGCTTTTTGGTACTATATATAGAAATATAACAGAGAACTTCACTTAGTAATTCTAGTAGTTCCTTTGTAGATTGAGATTTTCTATGTAAACAATCACATCAACTGTAAATACGAACAATTTCCTTTCCTTTCCAGTCTTGATGTTTTTTTTTTCTTGATTTAATTAGGACGATAGGACAGTGTTAATTCACACTGGCCAGAGCAGGCATGCTGCCTTTGTCCTCTCTTGAAGTACCATGTTGCCTCTAGGTTTTCCTGTAGATAACCTTTCTGAAGTTAACTTCCCTTCTGTCTATTTAGCAAGTTTTGTTTTGCTTTTAAAAATTATGAGTGGAAGACGGATTTTGTCAAATGATTTTTCTGCATCTATTGAGATGACTACGTACTTTTCAAATCTGTTAATACGGTAAATTGGGTTTACTTTTGAATGTTAACTTTTCTTTCCTGGGATAAAACCTAGTTAGTCTGATGTACTACCCTTTTACATACTGTTAGATCCAATTTGCTAATATTTTGTTAAGGATTTCTGTAACTATGTTTGTGAGGGATATTGGACTATGATTTTTTTTCATAATGTATTTGTCAGGTTTTGATATGAGTTAGGCTGCTCTCAGAACAAATTAGGCAGTGGTCCCTACTCCTTTATTTTCTGAAAAAAATTGTGTAAAATCAGTGTCATATCTTCTTTGGATGTTTGACAGAAATTAACAGTGAAAGCATCTGGGTTTTGGGTTTTCTTTGGGGGAATGTTTCTTTCACATAGGGCTATTTGGATTTCCTATTTCTATATCAATCTTGGTGAACTGTATTTTCAAGGAAATTTTTCTTTTCATCTAAGTTGTCAAATTTATTGGCACAGCGCTGTTTATAATAATCCACTGATCTTTAAATGTGTGTAAAATCTGTGGCAATAACCTCTCTTTCATTCCTAATATTGTGATTTGTGGTCTTTTTTTCAAGAGCAACCCAAATAAGAATTAATTACAAGCATTATAAATTCCTAAAACATTTGCTTCTTTGTTTTCAATTGTATTATAATATCTAGATGTATAGCACTGAGGACAATGAGTGTCAACCATTAAGCATTTACACTTTTTGTAGTCTGAGGTTTTCTTTTGTAACCTAATATACATGGTCAATTTTAATAAATATTCTAATGCAGAGATTGATCTTATTATCTACTCAGTCTTCTACATCTCAGTTTTATCTATTTGATGTATTAAGGATTGAGAAAATTATGCGAAAACCGTTATTTTTATTTTCAACAATTTTTTTTATTTTCTAAAGTTTCAAATTTGTAGCATTATTTAGCCTGAGGGTTCATTACTATCTTGACTTTTTCCTTTAATTCAACTTGTAGATGTTAACTTTAGCTAGAAATTAAGGTGTACATATGTTCTAAAAAACATTCATTTAAAGAGGAAAATTTAAATGTTATTTATGAAATAGTTGAAAGCAGAAGCTTTCTATTTGAGGCTGTTTCTTGGTTCTCACTAAGAACATAACTTTAATTCCTTAAGAAGAGAATGATCAGTAGTTATTATAAAGTTAGAAGAATGAGTGGAGTGGGACAGGAAGCAAAAAGCAGAAGAATGGCCTTTACTTGCTCCTCTTTCCTACTTCCACTCCAGTTTCTTCTCATTTTCCCAACCCTTGTCACTACACTGATACTAAATAAATTCCTTTATGAAACCTTATTAAAATTTTATTTTCTATTCCCAGATCTTCTACCACTTAAAAACCTCAATCTAGGTTAGAAACAATTCCCAAAGTTATCTTCAGTTAAAATATAGATTAATAAGGAAACAATAATTTATAATGCATATATGGCAAGAGAGGGGACTGGAGGCTGAGTGAAACAGACGGGACAAATACTTTCTATTGTACACTTATTTTTATTAGTAGTTTTTGATTTCTGAAGAATGTGAACTTATCTAATTAAATATTTTAAAAATTAGAATACTCACCTGTCATATTTTCATCCAGTGGTAGCGAGACTCCTACATCACAGATTTTAATTGTTTCAAAATCACCTTTAATTACAACATTTGAAGACTTTATGTCTCCATGAAGCAATTTTTTATCTTGGTGCAGATACTAGAACAGTGAAAAATTAACACATCTGAGCAAAAATACAAACTAAATATATATATTTATATTCTATATTCTATATATTATATGAGTATAAATATATAAAATACAAACTAAAAACACACTAAATATATACTTATATATAATATATTACATAATATATATTTTATATTTTATGTATTATATATTAACATTATTTTATATAACATTATATATCATATATATAATAACCTTCAAACAAGTATAATTTGAACTCCCTTCCTAAACTACAGGATTATACCTGTCCATCATTTCAAATTATCTGAAGCTAGAGAAGGAAATGTTCCATGTTATCTTGGTCTGCCACATTGACCAGAAACCGAAAAAGATTTGTTTGAAATGGATGTCTATTTAAAGATAAGCTTTTTATTTACAAACCCATCTTTCATATTTGTATATCAAAAGATGCTACAGCAGATATCAAAATATACTGCAACTTTACTTGAGGCTAGAAATTTTTAGGAATAATTTTGAAATCTTCACAATGAGGCATACTTTCTTCAAATTGCGATAACAAAACAACAGACGACTCAGGACTACACATAATTCACAAGAAAGCAGAAATATAATTTAAGACTATATTTTGTTTTACACATTAACGCTTTCTTAGAATTGCTAGCGATATTCATCCATAATCAAAAACATCCTACAAAACAATTATTTGTTCATTCTTCAGCATCTGAGCATCTACTGTGTGACTGGGTTTGAAAACGATGCAGAGACAATTCCTGGAATATAACTTGAAACACTCATTGTGTTTAGTTTAAATGTTGCCTAAAAAGAGAATATGCTTGAATATATTTATAACATAATGTATTAATTCCATAATATATATTTTAATTATTTATTAAATAATTTTCATTGTTGATTTAATTTATACTATCCATTTAAGATTTTTTAATACATGTATTAAAATATATACATATTTAGAAATATTGCCACTTTCCAGTTTCACATTTCATGAATCAATTTTATTTCAACTCTTACTGTGTAACTTTGACATCAGTCACATTACATAATCTGTTTTTGAGTCATCCAACAGTTTTCTGGAGCCATCATTATTTCTGTTTAAGTTATCTGGGAAGTAGAATTCTTTCCATTTCTAACACTGTGTCCATCCGGAGGCACAATAATTTATTTGCATAAAAGTGAGAACATTTTTTTCATTTGACCTGCAGATGAGTATTCTCGATGCTCAAAACTTATACCACAAAAGTAATCCTTTCATAACTAAATCTAACATGTGATCTGTAAGCAAAACTACCTGACTTGGGTTATTTCGGGCTATGCAAAGGACTCAAACAATCAACATTGTTGATCAAAATAAGGAAATAATGCAGTCTGCAAAATAAGATTACATAAGGCAATTTTCACTTAAGGCAACCCCTTTTTGTGGGACGGTGGGAGGGAATCCTACCAAGTAATTAGGTACATGAAGTATTTAGCTTTTTAACGTTCCACAAAAGTCACATAAAATATAATGGAATAGTTACCTTTAACCCTCTTGCCACGTTCAAAGCAACTTTTAAAATTATGGCTGCTGGAAAAGGACCTTGGTTGTCTTTATTTCGTTCTTCTATTAAGTCATTCAGAGACTTTTCACCCCCGTACTCCATAGCCAGACATAGACTGCCATCACTGGCTTCAGTGAAAGCACGATAACCTTTAAGAAACGTAACACTTTCTTACTAGAATAGGGAAGAACAACAGTTCTTAAGTTTTAAGTAGTGCTGTGACTGAAAATGGACCTGGATTAACACTGGCAAATATACAATAAAACAGCTATTATTTACAAAACTAATTCAATAGATCTAATTTAAAATGCCATCAGTGTTTGCACATAGTATCACAAATTAAAATTTTAAAATATTTTATGCTTTCCTAAATATAATGGTTCACAAACCCTACTTACATTAAAAATGAAAACAAGGAAATCATCTAAATGAAGATCATTTGATATTCCTGAACTCTCCATAGTACCAGCATCATGACTGTATCTATTCCCATGAAGTATTATATACTTAAGCATCTAAGATTGTATACTAATTTTTATTTTAGAAAGTTCACATTAATTTGATTCTTACCAAACTCTACCATCATCCTCTTCACTTTTATTACTGAAACTGGTTAAGAAATTATATGAACTGTTTCTCATAAACAGAGTAATAAACCAGACACTGCTACCCAATCAATATAAACTTACCTATGTTTGGATCTTACCTATAATGTTTGGATGATGAAGGCTTTTCAAAATCTTAGCTTCATCAGTTAGCCTCTTTTGGTACATACTTTGATAATGATTATTACATTTAGAATTAATCTTTTTCACAGCCCAAGGAGAGTGAGACAAGCCTCTTGGAGATCTTAAAAAATAATAATCATCATAATGTGTAAAGATTAATAACCATAATATACTTCAGATGACTAACAAGAACTTCTCAATTTTGAAAAGAACAATTAATTATTATTAATTAGTAATTAATAATAATAATTTGTTTTTTTAACTTACAAATTTTATACTATCAGCACCTCTGCTACATTTCCTTTTTAATTGAGATAAATAGCTGACATGTCTATTGATTACAATAGTCTGGCCCTGGCTGGTGTAGCTCAGTGGATTGAGCATAGGACTGTGAACCAAAGGGTCGCCAATTCAATTCCCCAGTCAGGGCACATGCCTGGGTTGCAGGCAGGGTCCTGGTATAGGGCGTGTGAGAGGTAACCACACATTGATGTTTCTCTCCCTCTCTTTCTCCCTCCCTTCCCTCTCTCTCAACATAAATTAATAAATAAAATCTTAAAAAAAAAAAAAAAGAATAGCCTGATATCTATTGCTGGAAGGGAGGAGATAAAAGGAAAGAGAACAAGAAAGAAAAGGATGGAATGTTATAAACTTTAAATTTCAAGATTACTATTTTTAAATTTTTCTATTCAAGCATATCACACTACCAACTACTTATCAAACATTTAACTATATGTACCAGAAACAGGTTTTAGAATGCTAAAGTAATAAACACTAATCTCTAAGAAACAATTTAAAGAAGAGACATACAAGAAATATTTGGCACATATATAATCATCCAAAGAACAGTAGATTGTTATTCACCAACAAATATTGTGCCTTTCCACTACCCAACCCATCTCATTCCTTTCACTGCTACTCAAAGACAGGAGTTAAGGCAATAATAATAAAGATACAAATAAGGAAAAAAAAATAAGTTGTCTATTTTCTAGGAAGATCAGCCATCTTAATATTTAAAGTGTAAATGTTTTGAGACCTAAATAAACAGGTATAACAAAGTCAGAGAAAGGTTTACCTGACAAAATAGCCATTTATTTATGAGTACAGCAAATTATGAAAGCAAAATGGACAAAGCACATAGGCACAAAAGTTAATAAACAGCCTCTAAGTTAAAGTTTATCTATAAGAACATAACAGATTGAATAAAAAATCCATATAGTGTTATTACCTCATAAGCATAGCTCTATGATTACAGACCTTTAAAAAAAAAACAAACATGTACTCAAAGGATCACTAGATTTCTTAATATACATACATCTATCATCTATACATTTATCTAAACTATTCTTATACCTCCACTTTTAGATAATAGCATTTGGGGATAACCTCTTTCATCATGTTATTTTGAAAAAATTTTTTTCAATTTTCAAGCAGTACCCATAACCCTCAAATGTTTAGAATTCAGTGACCAAGTACATCTTCACCTTTTCCATAACATATCCTAATCTATAGAATGACAGAAAAACATATTTATGAAATCTGAATAAAATACTCTGCCAACCAAAAAGTTAGGTTACTGAAAAGGCTGATAAACCAGACAAATTCTGATCAGATTGCACAAGGAAAAAAATAAAAGGAGGTACAAATAATATTACAATAAAAAATGGGGACACCACTAGAGATACAGCAGAGATTTAAAAATATAAGTGAATAAATACTAAAATCTTTAGCCAATAAATTTAAAGCAAAATGGTCAAATTCTTAGAAAAATCTAAGAAAACTGATGAAAGAAGACATTTAATTAAGAGTTTAAAATCTTCCCACAAGAAATCCAAAGCCTAAATAATTTTCCAGGTGAGTTTACTAAACTTTCAAGGAACCTATCACTCAACGTGTTCCAAAGAATAAAAAGAAATGAGCTAAGGGTCAATTATAACCTTAATTTTAAAAAACCAAACAGAAACAGCAGTAAAAGGAAAATCACAGGCCAATTTCGGTTATATCAAAGATGCAAAAATTCTAAACATAGCAAATTGCACCTATCAGTATATTTAAAAAATAATACATCAAAACTATTACAGTATGTTGGATTTCATCTACGGATGCAAACTTGATTTAACACTAAAATTATACTTTTAGATCAAAATGATAGCTTAAACATACACATATAATTTTGATCCCTCTCAAGCCCCACTAAAATAAAAGCAAATGGATATTTTAAGACATATACCCACCAACAAGGATGAAAATAACAAAGAGACAATAGCAGCACTTTTGGAAGCTGGAAGGCAGATGAAAGTAAATGACTTAACAAGCCCAGTCAACTTCTTGAAAGGTATTCCAAAAGCAGGTGGATTCCTACATAGATACTTCCCTGATTCTGTATCACTAGGCAGTTGCTCATTCCCTGTCTATCTTCCCAGCTTTTCAAGACTGAAAACTAGCTTGGAAAGGGGCTCAAGCAGAGGGTCTTTAGCTTGAGGTTTACTGGAAAAGCTGAATACCTGTGAACCATATGGGAACACAGTAATCCATGACCACATGCACGCTAAATGGTCAGTGAGTTCACACATGCATATACCTGTGTTATCGCAACCCAGATCAAGACACAGAACATTTCTGGCACTCCCAAAAGGCTTAAGATGCCACTTTAAAAAGGAAAACTTTCAGATAATTAATAAAAAACAAGATAGACAAAAATGAAAAACTCAATCAAAATATTAGAAGAGGAGGTTGGAAAAATCTCCCAGGACATAGGACAAAGAGAAAATAGGAAAATCAGGAAAAAAAACAGAGATTAGTCCAGTAAGGGCAACATCCAAATGGGAGTTCCACATAAAGAATAGAAAAACAGGGGTGAAAATAATCAATGAAGTAATTTTTAAAATAACTTCTTAAACATTTAAGAACAGGAATTTTCAGAATCAAAGAGGCTACACACCCATGCATGACACTGAAATTTCAGAACAATGGTGACAAACAGAAGATTGTACAAGGTTTCAGAACATTGGGAGGAACAGATAACATACAACAGGTAATAAAAAACCAGTAGTCAGCCCTGGCTGGTGTGGCTAAGTTGGTTGGAGCATCCTCCTATAAACCAAAAGGTTATGGGTTCAATTCCTGGCCAGGGCAAATGTCTAGGTTGCAGGTTCAGTCCCCAGTTGGCCCATGGACAAGAGGTAATTGATCAATGCTTCCTCTCTCACATCGATGGTTATCTCCCTCTCTCTCTCCCCACTATTTCCTCTCTCACAATTCTTACCAGCAACACTGCAAGGTAACAGATAATGGAACAATGTCCTGAGGAGGAAAATTATGCCAAATGAGAATTCTGGCCCAGAAAAACAAAAGGGCCATTCAAGTATGAGGGTAAAATGAAAACATTTTCAGAAATGCAAATTCTCAAAAATATATCCCCTGTGTACTTTTTCATAGGGAGCTACTAGATATCCTCAAATAAAACAAGATATTACCAGGAAATAGGAAGACATGAGGTACAGAAAAACAGAGCATCCAGTTCACCAGAGAAGCAAAGGAAATCTCCAAGTTACCAGGAGGGGAAAATCCCAGGCTGACAGGGACACATTATGAGGAGTGGCAGGATCAGGCAGGGACTGCTATTTTTCAATTATCAGTCATATTATGAAGCTTTTGATTAAGTTACATACAACATAACTTTGTTAACAACATACTTTACATTAAAAGGTATTTTTCTAAGAAAGAAAAAAAATGAGACCAGCTATGAACCTATGAGAATTTTTTTTTTCAAAATAACTTAAACAAGAGCTTTTAGGGACTTAAAAAAAAAAAAGAAGACTGTCAAATACAAAGAGTTGTTTAAATTGAAAAAATGCTTCAAGAATACCCACTTCCATAATATTTTCATGTTACTCTCAATTCATTAGCTTTTTATTAAAGGAAACATTTCTATCTACAATAGAAACAATATAAACCTAAAAACATGCTGTGTTGGTCAGACTGATTCCCTTTCCCTTCCCATATAAGCCAAGGAAAAATTGTAAGGTAAATTACTGCTCCTTTAATAATCCATCAGGAGAAAGCACGATGAAAGTATACCAGGCAGAGCACTGGTAAGGTTACAAAAGGTTCTAATAGTCAGATAGGATCAGGAACATATCTCAAATCTAAATATTTGAATGTTCATATTCATTTGTCTCCAAGTACAGTGGAACTATGGTTCCATGTAAAAAGGTTAATGTAAAATCTTATACTCACCTTTTCATAAGGTAGACATTTACCCCTGTGCCATAGCCAAGCTTCTGCATAAACGGGGAGGCAGGAATATTTATACATGGAGTTGAACATAACGCTAAATGCCAGAAAAATAAAAAATAAGTACTTGAAAAGACCTCTACAAGTGCATCCCAACATTTGCAACATACTACTGTTAAGAGTCTTAACTGGCATAATCTTATGGAGAGCAATTCGACACTATCCATCCTAATTTTGAATGGAGGCCCCTGACCAAGTCCACTTTTGGAGCTCTGTCTTACAGTGACACTGAGAACAGATCTGCAAATATTTTGTTTTTATGTAGCCCACAAATTAAAAATTATTTTTTAATGGGTTGAAAAAAATAGATACAAAAGAATATTCAGTAGGGTCCCTAGGTGGCCCATAAAGCCTAAATTATTTACCATCTGGCCCTTTACAAAAAGCTCACTGAAGCCTACGGTACGTCATGTGCCCAGAGATGACATACATGCACATGCATGCAGGCATATATATTTGAATATAGGGATTCACTTTTTGTGGCTGTAGAAAACAAACAAAAAAATCCTAAGTAATCACCGTCAGTCATAATTATATTTATATTACAGAGCATTATACAGTCATAAAAAAAGAGAGAGGAGCCCTACTTTTGCTAATGAAATAACTTAACTGCTCCTGGAATTTCCATCTAGAAAATATAACATTTTTATACACCCAGCAATAAGTACAGCAGTCCTGTGATCTTTGAGAGAAGAGAAACAAGTAGGGTGAGCCCTACAGTTGCCCTAACTGACTGCTTAAAGGCAGTTTCCAGGCCACAGCACAAAGAAACACAGCTCAGAGGTCTTGTCGAATTGAGGAGACAGAGGCAGGAGGTGAAAACCTACTTAGCTAGAACGTGTGGAGCACAGAACCAAAGAGGGAGCCATAAAATAAGAGAGAAAGCTCCAGAGACCTGAAAAGAAGTCTTCCTTTAATCATCTAAGTACTTTCTGCACATGCAATGGACATGGCTCCCCAGGGCTGGGAAACCACCAAACCCAAGTAGTAGGCTAAATCACTATGGAGATTACACAGGTCTAGGAACAGTCATTTGCCAGTGGCCAGAGTGTAACCCAAAGGGCATTGAGTCAAGTCCTCTAAAGGGTCATGACTTAGTATTTAGTACAGCTAAATTTTAGCCCAAGGAAAAAGTTTAGAACAAAAACTAAAAGCAAGCCTCAAAAAAAAAAAAACTAAGTTAATGTGCAGAAAACTTAACTGCAAGTATAGCACAACAAAATCACACACCCTTCAAAGGAATTTAACCAAGTTTAGCATTCAACAATGTAAAATGTCTCACCACCGATAAAAAAAAATTATCAGGTATGAAAGAAGAGAGAAAATATGACCCACTCCAGGAGAAAAGTAAATCAAGAGAAACATACCATAAAATGACAGGGATGTAGAAGTAACAGATAAAAGCCTTAAGATATAAATCTTTAAAAATATTCTCAATAATGTAAAGAAAAATGTGAGCATAAGAGCACTAGCCACATGATTATTAAGCACACTTGAAATATGGCTAGTACAACTGAGAAACTAAATTTGTAATTTTATTTAATTTTAATTCATTTGAACCCAAACCTAAGCCACCACATGTGGACAGTGGCTAAACAGTCCAATTAAAGGCAGAATTTGTCAGAGTAGATAAAAACAAAACAAGACATTACTACATGCTGTATAATAAACCCGCTTTAAATATAACGACACAAATAGGTTAAAAGTAAAGGGTTGTGAAACATAATATTCAAACACTAATCAAATGGGAGTGGCTCAATATCATATAATGTGAACTTCAAAGAGAGAGTACAACACCAGATAAAGAAAAACAATTCATAACAGCGAAGGGGCAAATTCATCAAAGAAATAACCTTCCTAAATGTATATGTACCTAATAACAAGCTTAAAAATATACACAAAGCAACAAGTGATAGAACTGAAAGAAAAAAAGTAGATAAATCCACAATTACAGTTGGAGACACATCTCTCTCAGTGATAGAATAGATAGAAAATCAGTCCAGATACAGAAGACCTGAACAAAACAAACAACATTAAACAAGTCAACCAGATTGACCTAATTGTATTTAGGGAACACTGCACCCAACAACAGCAGAAAATATCTTTTCAAGTGCATGAAACATTCACCAAGATAGATAAACTGAATGAATCAGACTGATCAAGGAAGAAAATATAAAATATCAGTACCAGAAATCAAAAAGAAGATATCACCACAGATCCTGCTAACATGGGAAGGGCAGTAAGAGTATATCATAAATAACTTTATGCCAATTAATTTGACAACTTAGAAGGAATGGACAAATTCCCTGAAAAACCCTAACAAAGCTCACACAAGAAGAAATAGATAACTTGAATAGCCCAATATCTACTAACTGTCAAGTCAGTTAAATATTCCTACTAAGACAACTCCAGGATCACATGGCTTTACAGGTGAATTCTACCAGTTAAAGAAGAAATACTATCAATTCTACACATACTCTTCAAGAAAAGGAAAAATTTCCCATCTTACTTTATAAATACAGAATACCCTGATACCAAAGCTAGACAGACATTACAAAAAAAAAACAAAACCCCGAAACCAACCCAGCTACAGTTCAACATCCCTCACGAACACAGAAAATATTAGCAAACTGAATCAAGCAATATATAAAATACATCATGACTAAATTTGCTTTATCCTGGGAGTGAAAGGTTGGTTTAACATTTGAAAATTAACATAATTTATTTTACCATATCTACAGACTGAAAAAGAAAACTATCCCAATAGATTCTGAAAAAACTCTTCACCAAGTTCAACTCACATTCATGATAATAACAATAATCAGGAATTAAAGAAAAGTTCCTGATTGTCAACCTGATAAAGGGCATCTGTGAAAAACCTGCATCTACTCTGTTGGGGATGTTGATTGAGAGGAGCAACACCTGTGCTGTGGGGAGAGGTTGTATGGGAAATCTCTGTACCCTCCACTCAATGTTGCTACGAATCTGACTATTCTAAAAATAGTCTATTACAAAAAACAAAACAAACAAAAAAAACCCTACATCTAATATAATATCGTACTTCATGTGAACAAGGCAAGGGTATCTACTCACTGCTCCTTTATTAAAAAATATGCTGGAACCAGAACCATAAGGAATGAAAAAAGAAATAAAGTAATACAGATGAGGAAACAAAAGTAAAACTGTCTTTATTTATCTACAACATTACCACCTATGTACAATGGACAATATCCTAAGCAATCTATAAAAAAACTACTAGAATAAGTGAGTTTAGTATGTTTGCAGGATACCAGGTCAATATACAAAAACCTAAATATTAGAAATGAATGACTTAAGATTTTCTATCTTCAAAAAATTTTATAATTTTGACCATTTTATGTGTATAGGTGAGCTAAGGGTTAATTTGCATATCAATATCCAATTGTTTTTATTTGTTGAGGTTTTCCTTTGTTCTTTGAATTGCCTTAAAAAATATTTTTCCCTCACAAGAAAAAAGCTTGTTTCCCAGGATGAAAACATAAGAAGCTCCTTAATGGTTCAAGTTAAGTTGTTTCTTCACTATAGAGAACCTCCAAATCTGTTACAATGTCAATAAAATTAGCTCACAGATAACCATATCCCCGCCTATAAAGTAAGTCTAATTGGTTAAGATCAACGTTATAAACAGGACTTACTCTAAAATTGTGTATGATAAAGCATCAAACTATAATAATAAGATAGTTCTAATAGCAATAACAATGAGGAAAGTTTTTCTCCTACCAGATTTTCTTTTTTCAGATAATTTGCTAGGTGTCTTGAAATTACTGACTTCTTCCATCATAATAATCACTCTAGGTCCTATGACAAAAATAAATTGAAAGTTATACTGCAGTAATAAAGAATACAACACTTATTCATGAAAAAAAAAACTTCCTATAATACTATCACTCATTTTATCATGTAAGCATAAAATTTGAGAACTGAAAAAGACCATGACAAATATTTAGACCAATTTTATTTACAATAAGAAAACCGAAACCAGAGGTAAAATTACTTACCCAAGACTATACTATTAGTAATTGGGATTTTTAGGGTCTTAATTAAAAATATATGTACTTGGTTAAAAAAAAAAAAATCACCTAATACAAAAAGGTAAAGATTAAGTCTCCTTCTTACACTTCCTGGAAATGGTTAACAAGTCTTTTATACCCTTTAAAGAAACTATCTATGCACACAGCATTATTCATAACAGCCAAAAAGAGGAAACAGAAATATCCACAAAATGATTATAAAATATTATTCAATAAAATACATATTCTATACAATAATTATTCAGTCATAAAAGAATAAAAGAATAAACTTCTGAGATATATAATAATATAAATGAACCTTGAAAACATTAGGGTAAGTGGAAGTAGCAAGACACAAGAGGCCACATGTTTAATTCTATTTATACAAAATGTCCAGAATGGGCAAATCCAGACAGAAAGTAAATTAGCAGCTGTCAGGAGCTGGGGAAAAGGGGGATGTGGAGCAGCAGCCAGTGGGTATGGGTATTCTTTTTGGGGTGATGAAAATATTCTAAATTAGGTAGTGGTTTAATATATTCAAATCTAGATTTGACTATATCACTGAATAATATACTTTCGAAGGCATGATATGTGAATTCTATCTCAATAAGCTATTATAAAAATTGTCTATGCAAATAAAATGCATACTGCACATAACATGCAAGCTTTTTACTTCTTCTGTAGCATAGTTCTTAATTTACAAAAATCAATTTTACTTTTTCTTTCTTAAAAGTTAGGTTTCACATTATGAATTATTTATTGTAAAGCAAACTGTTCCTACATGTCTATAAGCTCGTTTGGTTTGTCTATAAAAAACTTGGATGCAGAGAACGTTTGCTTTAATTTTCTATAGAGCCCTTATAAGTATCTTTAAAAACTCTGTGCCAACAATAAAGAAATCATCTCAAAAAAGGCCCAGCTTTAATTTTCCAATAAGAAGTTTGTGCATTCTTTTAAACGTAGCTACAATCACACTGTCCTCAGATTTGCCTTAATTCAGAACACTGAAGATCCCCTTTTCATGAACTAAGCCACCGTACGACTCAACAAACACACAGATACTACTGGCAAAGCTAACGTGTAGATAGCCGCAGAAAAAAGGAAAAACAAAAGAACGAAAGAAAAAGATAACTGAGAAAAGAGAAACAAAATAGAGGAAAATCGCAGAATTTACAGAAAGGGAAAGTTCTGATCAGATTATTTCTAAGGTCCTTTACACT